>NQII01000045.1:1554218-1564879 GCA_002778355.1 Clitarchus hookeri
TTCTACAACCAAAAAATTTTACTTGGAAAAGAGTATCTTTTTTTTATTTAGTATGAGGAGGGTGGGTTTCGCCTATTATTTATTTCCGATGCTGTGAGTATAAAGTCATTAATTTACTGAACCGCATTTCGTGTATTGTTCCCGCGCAGCCAAACAATTTTTCTTTCGGTTCTGTTTTTTATTTTTGTTTGTCTGCCAGAGGACACCAGGCTGTATTGCTTCCATAAATCACAGATAACGTACTCGCGTATTGCCGGAATTCTGAAGTTTAACTTATTTCAAGGTAAGTCCTGGAAAAAAAGGGGCGTTTCCAGAAGCGTCACTCATGGGAGATGGTCTGTTCTGAGAGATTTTCCAGCGTAATCATGGGAAACCTGACTCTCTTGAGCGAAAAAAAAAATAAATACTCCGCTTTTATTCTGGAGTTAAGGTTTATTCAGTTCTTTATTGAGGTTAGACCAAGAGTTACAAAACATAATTTTTAAATATTTTCATTACTCAGAAAAGAAACTAATTTTAAGTTCTTTAGAAGAAGTTGGAGGTCCAGGGAAGATTTGTAATCCCAAGTAGCAAACAACAAGCAGTTAACAGTTGGCCAACCGTTGGCAGTGTTGGAAAACGTTCGCATTTATACCTGTCACCATTTCTTCTATGGTTGACAATCAGGTCATATAAACGAAAGTGATAGTACCTATTTTTTAAATAATCGTAACACGGGACAATTTTTTCACAATGACTGTTAGATTTCAACAGATGCCCCATAACTGCGCATTACACTTAGTCATACTGGGTCCTTTCAAGCTCCAGCGCCAAAATGCGTTGATGTACTGGACAATCCGGTGACCCTACTCTGCGGTTGGTATCTTTTCGTTTTTCCTTGAGCCAGTTAAAACATTTAACTGGCTCTTCCTTTTTGGGGCAATCACTATACTTATGTGATTCGCATAGTCTGCACGCAATGAAACTGGACAAACACACTGGGAAGCACCCGGGTAACCTCATCTCTGCGGGTGCCTCACTGTTGTTTTCAAAGCCGAATGTTAGTTTCGGCGTCTTCCCGGAATTATTTGGGTGTTCATCTTGTATACTAAAGCTTCGCGTTTCTTCACTCCATCAGCCACTTGCACTTCAGTCAGCACTCAGTCGAGGGTCAAAACTAATCAAGCCTCTTTTTGCAGTTTAAATTATAAGTATTTTCTTTAATGGATGTCTGACTTAAATCTCGAACCTCGAAGAAAACTCAAACTCCCAGTGAGACTACCTCGAGTAGATGTTAAAACGCCAAGAGCTGATAAATAATTCCATATATGTTATGTACATTTACAATTACGGTCAACCACGGATGACTTTTATCTTGGAGCGTCTGTTGGAATAGAGTGTATGTCATGTAAATTTGAGAGTCTGACATTTATTGCCGATAATAATTCAAGACAAGTATAGACATTAATTTATTTTTAAGAGTGGTACGTCCAATGACATTCCGCATAGTACATTTTATTGTATATAAAATGGAAAAATTATAACATCTACATTATTTGGTTAAATACTTATTGCAGTTGCTAGCTGAAAATACCTTCATCTCCTATGTCAAAAATCTATTATGTGGAAAATTGATGTTTACAAATATAAGGTTAAGTTCCAATCTTCAGCGGCATTTGGTGAAAAAAAAGATAAGGTTACTTCTACTCAGGTTGGGAAGATCAATGTTGAAAGTTTGGCAACCAAAATTTTCGCCACAAGGTTAGCGCTAGCGTTGCATGTACAACAGATTTTTATATATTTCATACGTTAAAAAACCGGATAATTGCAACAAACATAAATCAAATATAAAATATATTATAACTAAGTAAAAGCTCTCTCTTTTAACATTCGCGTACATTAAAATAGTATTTAAAAATTACCTCGTTGGAACACTGCGCACCTAGCGGCGGAAATTTTCCCTATGCCAAACTCTTTCATAAGAAAACTGGTTTTGTTCCTAACATGAGTAGAATCAACCTTAACACAGGATTCAGGGGGTGCGGCACCATTCCTAGTAGATACGCGAACTCGGTTGCATAAGCAGACTGAGCTGGCTATAGTTCAGGATAAGTATAACAGATAACCGCAAATGTGAAGGTCTATAATATCAAAAACCAAACAACCTACATCCTTGATTGACCAATCAAATGAACCGTGGAACCGTGACGTTTCTTTAACATACATTCATAAAGGTTCAATGTGACCACCATGAGCGGCCCCAACGACATCTACGCGATAATCAAACTCGTTCCACTCTCTTGTCAGCATGTCCGGTGTTACGGTTTGGATGGCGTTCGTAACTCTCGGTTTGAGGTGGCGAGGGGGAATCGAGCCCGCATTCGACACGTTAGTGTGAAGGGGACGTCTGATGTTTCCTTTATGGTGCGCCACCCCATTGGCACCTAGCTGTTCGCGGATACCTGAACGAGACGTTGCCGCAACGCTGGATTGATCGAGGAGCAGCTGGTGACCAGGCTCTTCATCACTGGCCCCCAAGAAGCGCGGTTCTTACCCAGTGCTGTTTTTTTCTGTGGGGGTACATAAAGGATCTAGTGTTTCGACCACCATTGCCAGCTAACATTGACGACCTCAAAACGAGAATTACGGACGCCATCCAAATCATAACACCGGACATGCTGACATGAGAGTGTAACGAGTTTGATTATCGCTTAGAGGTCGTCCGGCCCACCCATGGTGGTTACATTGAACATTTATGAATGTATGGTAAACAAACTTCACGGTTCCGCGGTTCATTTGATTGGTCAATCAAGGTTGTAGGCTGTTTAGTTTTGATATTATAGACCTTCAAATTTGGTGTATTATTTTATACTCATCATGTATATTAACGGTTTCTTCACACTTTTCGAATCAAACCTTTGAAAAATCACGTGTTTGACGTGTTTGTCTGTGTTCTCAATACGTCATGTATCACAAGCGTTTTATACTCCAGTTGACATAAACGTATCCTATTTTTGGTAGAAATTATCTTGTACTTATATGTTATGTATATATTATAGTTTTACATTTATAGGTAATATGAGTAAAATCAGGGAGAAAATATTTGTGTTGGTTATGCCTCATGATAAATAGTTCTCAAGCGAAATATAATTAAACTTAGTATGCATGAATGCGGTGCACTGTCCGTTTAGTGTGAATTTTTTTTATTGGTTAATCTTTGTTTGAGTGAGGTGAAGTAATAGCATGAAAGCATAACCACAGCAGAACTTCAGAACAGTCGAGAATAAACGTGAATGGACTATACTGCGTGCGGGGTGGGATGCACGTGGACGAGGGGTCAAGCAGTGGAAACACGACCGTTGTGGACGTGCCGTCGAGAGACCTGTGTTCCGCAAGGCTGCCGGCGTGCGCTCGTGTCAGCCTGTTGTGAGGATTACACACGAACGACAAACAGCGAGAGCGGGTCTGTACACTTCGCAAGGGCTCGCTAACGAGCAATTAAACGTATGGTGCTGCGAACTGCAGTGGTAGCGAAACGGCAAAACTGTGTAACCGGGCAGGTTTACGTAACGCCGTAGTTAAGGGCGCGCATTGTTCCCACAACTTCATCCTTAGTTTCCCGGGACCCGGTTCGCTTTTAGTAAACACGACAGAAAAAACCGTATACTGACTGTAAGGACACGTGGGCTTGAAGGTGTTCTAGAGGCTGTGGGTGATGCGCCTCTAAACTATACATGTACAATCTCAAATGTTTTAGAGGTGAATCGTATGGCAGTGGTACATTAACCATAAACGGTTTCTTCTGTCACCAACTACATGTTTCCCCCTAAAACCGTTGACAAACTTGTCGATAGACTGAAGTATTTGGTCACTGTGCAAAGAACTGGAAATTACCTGCGCTTTGAAGATATAAATTCAATTATCGTAGAACTGGAATAAATGGGATACATCGAATGAGATCATTAGAAAAACTGCAATCTTTAGAGATATGCTAAGTTACTGTATACGAAAAAAGTGAGAAAAAAAACTTTTTCATTTTAAGAAGAATACTTGCGCCGTTATCTACTACTTCTATAACATACTTATTAATACAGCTTTTTACATGCTTAGCTGTTAAGCCGTTGTAACACCTAGGGTACAAGTACACGAAGAAGGCTGTGATTCGGCTTGAAGTATTTTTGAAGTCTATCTGATTCGTTAAATATGGCCAAAGAATGTGTGGGTAATCAATAGATTGATGAATAGTTTAAGGATGTCTGACAAATGAGTAAGTGAAGAATAACTAGATTGAGGAATGTTTGAGACATGTATGAGGAATGAAGAGTGAAGAATATTTAGGAATGATTGGACTGTTGAATGTTTGAGGAATAAATGAACTTTAGAATATTTGAAGCCTCATGTGCCGTTAACTATGCTTATCATAATCTTATAGCATAACTTATCTTGTTGGCCTGTTCGTGCTTAAAGTGGCCTGATTCACTGTATGTAACTCTTTAAGAAATTACGTTACATCTGCTTGTTTGTAACACGATAATATCTCGCCCCAAATGAATATGCAACTTCCTGTTCGCACAGCATACTACCACATCGCAAAATGGATGGAATTCCTTGTGGAATATAAGGACTGACGCTTCAATATGCTATGACCAAGAAAAATTGAGGAATTTAACAATTCAAGCAAGTAATTTTAAGAAAACAATGAGATATTAGCAGCTTGTAACACAAAAGCCAGTATAGTGTAACAAACGATTTCTTAATTATCTTATTATTGAGTATACATTTCAGCACTAATTTAATGCCAGTTTTAAAATTTTATATCAATAACATCAATAATTTTGTACATAATGATTGCCAATATTTGCATGGCAAGTAATAGACATTAATGTGGAATAATTTGAAAATATAACTAGTAATAGTAAACAATTAACAGCACCTAATTTGGTTATTCCACTGCATTTATTGGGTCATAAAACATAGTGTTAGACACAAAAATAAATTTCTTAAGGGGCCTGCCTACCTGCATCGTTTTTGGCTGAGAAGTGCGGCAGCTATAAGGCACTGCTATACTGTACTATACTGGCACGCGCTACTAGAGCGCCATCGCCGCTACGTGCAGAGCTCTGAACTGGTGCGCAGTGTTCTCGTAGTGCTTCGTGTACCTACGGGACTGCAACAGCCACCCTATCATTGTACCGATGAAAAGTCTGTATTAAAGTGCAATACAGGCTCCAAACGTGCTGTTCGGCTAGAATTTTTTAAGATACCGCAGTCTGATAAAGCCGTTTTTAACTATATTGGAGGGCTCCTAAATAACATTTACAGCGTGCGTGGTAACTTTAAAGTACCATTCCTTCCTCGTCTGGGGTATAACGTATTTTTGTAGGTACACATACTGGTGGCACGTTTAATAGTTTCACCAAAGAGCCAGCATTTCAAACACTCTGCAACGCAGTTCAAGCAACAGACAGGCAGGCGCCTTAAGTTGATTTATGTTGGAGATATAACTATTTTAAATGGCCTCTTTCTCAAAGTCAAAGCAACAATATTTTAAGGTAGGCTTGCTGCAGTAATTGCAGCCAATGTCATTTTTAAATATTCAGGATTAATTTTCTGGTTTTGCACCATGTACTTATTTAGAAGGCGAGGTGACGTGGCATCCACCATACCGTACCGATGCGTTTTGAAGAGAGATCGCTAGCGCATTCTCCAGCAGCTTTAGAATATGCATTCAGAAAATTCACGCATTTTTTTACCGTTTAAAGTGAGTGATGACTCCGTAGTGTCAAACAATGCGATCGTGAGACAGCCTAATAATGCAGCGGTGGCGTAGTGGCCAGGGCGCTCGCTTCCCACCACGGCGATCCGGGTGCGATCCCCGGCGGGTTCACCTCCGGATTTTCGCATTTGGGAATCGTTCTGGACGATGCCACTTGCTGGCGGGTTTTCTCGGGGTACTACCGTTTCCCCCGCCCTTGCATTCCAGCGCCACTCCATTTTATGGTTTCATTTCTGTCATGCCCGGGGATGACGGTCACCTACGAGTCCCAGCTGGAAAGACCGTCACTAGGTGGGTGTCGCCTGGCCCTGGGTGCACTCCCCACACGCCATTATTATTATTTAATGAAGGGAGTGGTACCTCAAGGTGCTACAAGGGCGAAGTATAGCGTACATCACTGCTGGATTCTGTTGGCTGCCGACTGCGGATGCTTGACGAATGGATCTGGAATGCATAGTATCTTTTGAAGCATCGTTGACATCAGCCTTCATCCTCAGCCAGCGGCTAGCCGCCACCACTGGTAGGCCCCGGAAGTCTCGCCGAGTTCTTATTACAGCTCACATACGACCGATGGACTATTTTGGGGGATGGGGACGGGGTGACTCCCTGGCAACAGCTCCCCGAATTCTTCTACAGCATGAAGACACTGCTGTCAGCGCAGAAGAGCGAAGTTGGTTTAGGCGCCACGACTGAGCTGCCCAGTTTTTCGACGCACTCGANCGTCTCCCCCCTCGTCACCCCCAACACACGGCCGGCCATTCCAGCGACCGATAACCCTAAACATAATTTTAATACAGAAGGTTTTTTTATAACATTTTAAAAAGTATCGGCTCACCAATTTTGATTTTTTATTTTCCAAAGATATAATATTACTTACAAGGGAAGAATTATAAAAATTATCGAAAAAATCTAGGAACATATAACATTAACCTCACACTCAGCCCACCCTATCCAAGCTCACCCTACCCACCCCCACCACTAGCAATTATTATAAAAAATCTCAAAATAATCTTAAATAATTCTAAAGAATCGAAGATCATATAATGATACCCCACCCTACACCACACAACCCTAACCAACAACGCCATTGGCCTTACGTGAAAAATTATCCCTCCACCTATACCATCAATCGTATCTAACCAGTTGCCACGAAATTACGCTTTCAACATATATATTTTTCATCAGTATTAGACACTTGAATGTGTTTGTAACTCATGTTTCAACAACCAGAGACAATTTACTATCGGCAAGACTGCTATCGACCTGTATAGAATGGCGAAGAGGATATTTAAATTGAAAACTTTTTAAAATTTAATATTATTTTTATTCAAAATAATTTTTATACTATAAAGCGGCTGTACTTAAACAAATAAAACACAACATACTTTCTTTTAAACTAATTTTATTCGGTAATGTACAACATGAGGAAACATATAGGGCCTACACGTTGAAAATTTATCTGGTACACTTTGTTTTGTGTATTACAAGTAACTGCTACTCAGTGAGTCCTGACTTCCGCGGGTAATCGGTATAATGCTTAAAACGCTATTTGCAGACACGAACTTTGTACCCATGCGAGGAAATCTGCGAGTTAACCAGTCTTGAAAAGTTTTTTTTATGTAACAATAATGCGAAATATTCGTAGTTTCGTCCTTCACCATCAGAAGATCGATGTGTTGTGGTTTCTGGTTGTTAGTCACACATTTTGGCACCACTTTTCCCTTGGCATTCAGCGAGTACACATTTACAGACACACCAGGGTTGTTGTTCTCAAAGACTTATTTGCGGTATATGAGTCGGAAAATCCAGTCCACTAAAATCAAACATTTCTTCCACCTCAGCATGCCTCTTTTCCACACGCTGCAGATGCGATGATTTAACAAATCCAGCCAACACTGACCAATCGAAAGAATGGTTGTCATAGTTGTGGGGATTGATTACAACACATTTGTATTTTATGAAACCGGGAAAGTCAACATACGTCGATAACTGTGACGGTTTATTCTATATTTTACATGAGGGAAACCCCTTGCACATATTCATAAGCACCCTTACACCATCCATCCTTGAAATCGACACCTCACACTTCGAGCACACGTACCTTATTTGGGTGGGGCTCTTCGTACAGTCATGCCTCTCATGTCGTCGTGCATTGCTGCCTACAAGTGAAGGTATTTCCACAAAAGCGACACTTATAATGTCGGAATGGTTTAGCAGAGGTGATTGGCCATGCAGTTGTTTCTGGAACAGATGTCGATGGTCCAATTGGCGGTGCAGTTGCCTCAGCTGAAGAACTAGATGACACTTCTGCAGTTTCCGTGTCAAACATTTCCGAAGACCCTGGAAATCTAGGTAGACATATAGGGACCTCAGCCGTAGGTGCAAATGATATGACTGAAGTGGAAGAAGTCGATGGCACTGCTTGTTCCATGCCCATAGCAGTCGGCAATGGTGCTATTGTAGGCAGCCAACCTGAATAAGACGATCGCACTGCTGGTAACACACGTGAAGACGTCGATGGCATTACAAGTACCACACACTAAGAAGTCGATGGCATTACAAGTACCACACACTAAGAAGTCGATGGCATTACAAGTACCACACACTAAGAAGTCCATGACATTGCCATAGGTACTATTAGCTCCTAAATGTCCGAAGACATCAAGGATACTGAATATGTTGTCGACTGTAAAAGTTGGATGACACGATCCGTACCTCCACACTTTTCAAACAAACTGCTGATCCTTCACAAGGAGCCATTATTTATAACTACAGAAACCCCTCCTCCCCCCCCCAACCATATTCTCTTATTGCCACAGCCTTTTCCTTCCATCTGACACACTGCCTGTTTCAACTCTGGTATAACGGAGCTGCTGCGGGTCGCTACATCAGCGTAACATAAGACACTGCATCGCTGATGAGCACGCATGGTATCGCTATGTCAGTGTAACTTTAAGAGCTGACTGCGACCGTGACAGGCATGTGCATGAAGTACTCAGCACAATACTGCTCTTGCCGAAGCGATAACCACCAGGCCTGGTCTCTCCGCAAGCACTGCTACTTTAACGAAATTTTAGAGACTTTTCGTGACTAATGGCAGACTTCAGTACTCGCCCGTAACCGATAACTCACGACTGACACCTGGCCTTACTGTGTCGTGGCAGCTGCTCTCGTAAGAATGTGCGTGCATGTGTGTATTGAGTCTCTTCATACCTGCAATTTTCAGTCTGCCGAAATGATCACTTTTCTACAATCCCAGTGATGACACTCTCCTCATCTGTTTTTTCTAGGAAAAATCCAAAGTCGCAATCCGAAATTATTTAATTTTTACACATCTGTGAGGGTTGCACTGGGTACTAAAGTGACAGGCCCAAATTGTTTAATTTTTAAATCGCTTCTAGGCAATATTACTAGACTGCAATTTTTTTTATTTCCTTTTAAAATTGAATTATGATCTGCAGCGACACTCTAAATCAATATAATTATGAAGTGTTCAAGGTGGCAGGCAGATACTTTTAAATTTTTTATTGAATAAATTTTTTTTATTAAAATCCTTTTTATTAAAATAGTTATTTATTGAACTAATTTCTAGGGATGACGGGTTGCTGAAATTGCCGGCCGTTGGTTGGGAGCGGCGAGAGGGGAGATGAACAAGACCGCTTGTCGCACCTGTGACGTCAACCAAAATGGCTTATGAATCGAGATCTAGCTAGAACCCAGAATCCATGTGCCAAAAGCCCCATACGTACACTACTTGAACGAATTATTTTATTTACGTTATATGTAGATTTTGAGGTAAACAGTTTGCCAATCGATATATTTAGACATTAATTAAAATACCACATATATACTAAGTGTCGAGGAAATATGTGTGTTCCCAAGTTATTTACTAGCGATCAGATGCATTTTTTAAAGGCACCGCTTCTCGCTTTGTGAAGTTCTAANTGTGTGTTCCCAAGTTATTTACTAGCGATCAGATGCATTTTTTAAAGGCACCGCTTCTCGCTTTGTGAAGTTCTAAAGTGATATAAACAAGTATACATTACATTATATTTTAACACCTGTTTCAAAAACAGAAGTTTTCTATCAACATTGATTGTGAAATCAAATAGCAGATACAAACTTACAGATTTCATGTTTTTACTCAAACGCCAGTGATGATGCTGTTCATAAAATAGAGACATTAAAGGGTTTTTATGTTATGAGCAAATAAAACATAATTTTATAAAACTGCCAGTGATCCTAAAAAAACATCACCCCTTTAATCATTAGCGGTCAGTAAATCGGGATGATTCACACAGTTACAAATCAAGGTGTTGAATTCACTGACACTCTTACTTGATCAGATCATATCAATGAAATATTTTTTAAAAAATCTTCTTTTCATTGCACCCATATGAGTGTATAATTTTTTTTTACTAATAGCTACAAAAACTTTTTGTACAGTCACTTATACTTCCAAGTATAGATTACTGCGATGTTGTCTATAGTGACCTCACAAGTGACTTATCTGCAAAGTTAAAGCGCTTGAAAAACATTTGTGTACGGTACATATATATATAACTTAAAATGGTGGGAGCNTATATATAACTTAAAATCGTGGGACCATATTAGCTGCTACTACCAAAAACTTGAGTGGCTCACCTTGATGACAGGCGCTAGCTGCATGCACTAGTCTTTTCAACATCGTCGTACACGTTCGTGACTCGTTATTCCCTATCACAAGTCCAATTTCTTTTCCCAATCATTTACGGTCTCGAAAGCTCGTTTTTTGAATGAACTGCCTAGTAATTTGAAAGAATGTCCAAAAGTCTGTAATTTGTAACATAAGTTAAAAATTCATTTGTCGCATGAAAAGTTTCGAAAGTAGTATAAATATGGCATTATGTTTCTCTCCCCCCCCCCC
>NQII01000045.1:1564904-1603838 GCA_002778355.1 Clitarchus hookeri
ATATTTTTCTTATATTTTTTATAGCCTAATGTGATCCCTCCTCCCTATTATTTTTATTCTGATATTAGTTTTAACTTAGGTATACCGTAAGTTTTTCCTCGTGTTTTTTAGAGTATCAAGCTAAATAGTGTATGTATTTTAATATCCTATACATTAACATTTTTCTTGTGCGTATTTTAAAATTTATGTTTATTTCCATGACTCTAATTTTAATTCTTTCTGTGTTAATGTGCACTAAAAAAAAAAATTCGCTTCAACTTATTTTTTATGGTTTGTAGGGTAACTTTTTATTTAATTTTTATTTTATGATTAAGTGTTTTTAGGATAGATAACCTAGTTGTAGAGTTTCATGTTTGTTCCACATTGATGTGAATTACTATGTGGTAAGGTGTAAGAGATTGCGAAAGACTTAACTTCGCCACTAATACAGACATACTAACAATAACAATATTATGTGTGCAGATAATAGTATTAATTATCAAGTAATTATAGGAAGACGTCACATGCTGATGTCAATAAATTTCTGCATAAATTACTGTAGAAATTGGTAACTATGCTCGTGACATTGAAAGGCTTACATTTACACATGTGGTAGAATGCATTGTTTGTTCTTATCTGATAAACTTTTATTTACGCAATTTTTACGCAGTCGCTTTCCTGATTATGTAAACACTTCGTCTCGACGTTTCTTGTGTTAATTTCCCGTAGTCTTACACTAGGTAAACTATAACACTACCTTATTTTTATATTTGATTTATTTAATACTGGTTTATAGCATTTGGAGCGAGTCGCTAAAAATAAAAAAATTTAAAAATACTTGTAGGGACTTGTAGACATATATGCACGAGCGTCGACTCACAGAGCACGAGTTGTCAATATGAAAAACTTAGATCCTTCCTATCAAATAATTTACGCTCTCGGTGTTATCCCAGTTAAATTTAATTTATTTAAACAGCTGTACCAGGTCAACGATATTAGCTGATACGCGAAGCCAACAGTTTTTCTTCTCCGTCTGGTAATGCTGGGTAGCACAGAATACGCTGTTTTAATCAACTACTGCAGTGCAGACTAAAGGCAATTAATAATACAACTTCGAAATTTAACCAAAATTTTCTCATTCACATTCTCTAAAACCAATATCTCAATTGCTTAAAATAAAAAACAATAGGAAAAATTATATATTTTTAATTTCACTTAAATTTAAGGACGAAGATAATTTTGAATAAATTTAGCACTAAATATGTATACATAATAATACATGTGTTTTAATTGCGTATAAAAACTTTATTTTATGAAGCACATTAAAAATTTTAGACAATAGCTTTTCCGAAATAATTATATTCGACTTTGATAAAAAAACTATTTTATCCAAAAATAATTACTTTAACAAATTCCTGCACGCATATTATTTTAAAAATAATAACAGATTGGAGATGAAGCTTAGAATAACTTCCTAATGCTTTTAGACTTTTCGCAATAAACAGAGAGTTGACTTCTTTTTCTTGTTTTTGTTGGGTATAAAAACATATGGTAATTAAAGTTTTGTTATTTTTACGGAAAATCTTTGGCATTAGTGTTAGGTATCGAATATTTAATTTCATAAGAAAAACACCACTTAAATATTTTATTCATATTATCAACAGAAGAAGCATATTATTAATGCAGGGGGTTACTTGTTTATTACGTAGTTCACTGCTCTGACCTCTCTCTATCCCGTGATATCCTGTAGGCAACAATTTACATGAATCTACGCATCGGTGAGTTACTGCAAACTTCGAGGGTGAATTACGTTACGGCCTACGACCCGAAAATTAATTTATATTCGCCGCAAACTCTCTGCCCTTGCTTCAAGTTAGTGCAGATTTTGGTGTGGGACATGATTACCGCTTTGGAAAGTTTCTTAGATCAACGCCGCTGCAGTAAGCGGTTTTTGAAAATACCCCCAAGAGGAAATTGTATTTTTTTGTGGAAATTAATTCACTCTTCTCGAAACCACGGAAAAATTTACTTAACTCCTAAATATATCCGATATTAACTTTCAATTAAACTTACTTTGACTTCTGCTAATGTATGTAAGCGATAAGACTCGTTTTCGTGCTGAGAACAACAAACACCTGAGAAAGCCGTGGTGTTACATAAGCGCACAAACATTCTGCTGTGCTAACAGAATACAGCCCTCTAAAATCTAAACGCGTGTTAAACAAAGAAATGAACTTATAAAATTTCATAAGCACATTTGTAAATCTTTTTTTCGCACTGCAACCTCAAGCCCATGATTTTATTCTCTTATTCCACATTTGTAAGTAATTGTGCATGGTCCGATTTAATATGTACTCTTTCATTTGTAAATGTATACTTAGAGTATTATTTACTTTTATGTACACAGTAGACAAGTATGCATGAGTGTAAGCATGTAGGTGGGTAGATTTTTACATGTACATAAGCCAGCAGAAGACATAAATAACTTTTAATCCAAAACAAACTTTTATCGTAACTTTTACAATATATCTTATTTGGTCTTATCAAATTATTTAAGATATATATATTTACATAAATATATATATTTACAAAAGTATATTGATATTTTCAGAAATTTGCATTATTTTAAAATATTCGTCTGCTTTTTTTAGTCCAAATTTTATAGAAATTTCAATATTTTTTAAATTTATGAAGTCAGTATACCAAATAAACTTTTTATAGTTANATAAACCTTTTATAGTTACAGGTTTGGTCCTCTGAAAAGACGAGAGGTACTTTTGCTAAGTGAAGCCGGCCTCCGTGCCTTGTTTTTCCCCTGACAACCTGAAGAGAAAATATGATGCTAGTGATAGAGTAATGGTGGAATGGAAACAGAGAAGGTAAAAATATTGTTGTTTGAAAACTACTCCCTCCCCAGAGTTTTCACTAAACTACCAACGTATAACACGCGCTCTGAAAACGTCTCCTCTTAAGGGGAGTATAAACGGTGATTTTGAAAAAAAATTAATAAAATAAAAACTTTTGGTTTTTATGGCATTTTAATATTGTTTATATGTATTGTTAATTTAGCCTGTTTATCATCAATGTTAACTGATTAAAAGTATTTTTAATTAATTTTATTATGGCACAGGACGAGCAATATTTCTTGTACCCGTGAGCACTTGTTCAGTTAAAATGCAATAACTCGGGAACTATTTGCTCTATGAGGAGGCGGTTTTATTGAATCAAAGCAAAAACGTTTGTTGCAAATACTAGGTGCAATGGTTGCCATAAAATCTGGGTGATTCTCAAGGAAATAATGATCACAAATGTGGAGGGTTTTGAGTGGTGTCTCCAATTATAAGTTTATTATTTTTCTGACGATTTCTGAAACATTATGTTTTCTTGCATAAGTTTTCCGTTACCTCAGGGACCACTTCAGATATAATTTTGAAATTTGTACCACTTATTAATTACATAAAAAAACTTTTAGTAGGTCAGGCAATTTTCCATCGGAAAATAACTATGCAAAATTACTTTACGGTAAAAACAAAAAGACAAGAACTCACAACAACCAACAAACACCGAAACTTTTATCTGGATATTTTGCGTTGTTACTTGTTGGGGGAAAATGGTCTCCAATGTTTACGTACATATTACGTCATATTATTGCATGTTATATTCGTTTTAATTAAAATTTATTGTGCAATATTTGTTAATTTTTGTTTACGTGAAGTGAAACTACCCTGCAACGGAGGATGTCTAACGAATTTCTCTGTTTAATTCATCTACACAATTGCCACAAAATTTCGAAAACAAAACGGCGCTCACTTTTATTTGTCAAACATTTCGTTGAATCGGAATCAAACTAACTACAGGCGGTCCACGCTACAGTAAGCACTAATGAAATCAATCTTTGAAAAAAAATTACAGCCTCTAACTACATAAACATCCAATGGTATAGGTTGTTCACGGTTAAGTAAGCACTTTGAAGTAATTCTTTGAAAAAAAAATCACAGCCTCTAACTACATATACATCCAATGGTATAGGCTGTTCACGGTTAAGTAAGCTTTTTTGAAAACAATCTAAAAAAATATCACAGCCTCTAAGTACATAAACATCAAATGGTATAGGCTGTTCACAGTAAAGTGAGCACTTTTGAGGCCCTAATTGTTTTTTTTTCATACAAGCTATTTTATATCCTCCCTACACTGTTTAAAATAAATATTTCCATATAAGTAATAAACACACTTTACATATTTCACCGGACTTGAAAGTTAACAACTAAGGCTACAATGAAATATACTTATTGACAATTTTTCCAAATGCGAGAGCTTCAAAAGGTGCTTACTTTACCGTGAATAGCCTATATACACGTACATGTAGGGTGCCAGTAAAGTTTCTGGGATTAATAAAATCATATCCTAAGACATGTGTTACGTCACAAGAAGGAAAAATCGTTGTATTGATTTTATGAACAGTTATTTATTACTGCGAACAGAAAGTACAATGAATGTTTCTCCGCATAACCTCAACTTCATCGGTGGCACCTTTAACTAGCTTAGTAAACTTCCCGGTGAGAAATGACACTCGACGAGTGTAAAATGCACATGAAAACTGGGGCGAGGCAGGCGTCGGTGTGAAATGATCAAAATTTCGATTCACGTGAATCTTGAGTCTCGTAGCATAACCAAATCAATAATGAAAGTCGTTACATAGCTAACTATGACGTATCGTGGTAGGGCAGCAACTACCACCCGAAGGATTCCGCGCACAAAGGAAAAACGGCCAAGACAGCGCACCGTGAAACGGAAGTTACGTGTGTTAAAAGAGTCTAGAAGGTTCTCATACTCGCAAGGCATACAACAGACATAATTCCCGGAAGTGGGACACCTTACACAAAGAACGTGCCTCCTACATGTCTTGGTCGGCTTACAGACTAATAAACTGAAGAGCAAAAAAAAACCTGGTATAGGGCGTGCGTATACAAATAACAGATGAATGGAACCAATCTAAGAAACGAGATGCTGTCGGCAGTTAGGTTGGTTACTGCTGCTACAATGACAGGTTATCAAGATTTAAGTGAGTTTGAACGTGGTGTTATAGTTGGCGCACGAGAGATGGGACATAGCATCTCCGAGGGAGCGATAATATTCGGATGTTCGCGTACTACCATTTCACTACTGTACCGTGAATATCGGGAATCCGGTAAAACATCACATCTTCGACATCGCTGCGGCCGGAGAAGATCGTGAAAGNCGTGAAACGGAAGTTACGTGTGTTAAAAGAGTCTAGAAGGTTCTCATACTCGCAAGGCATACAACAGACATAATTCCCGGAAGTGGGACACCTTACACAAAGAACGTGCCTCCTACATGTCTTGGTCGGCTTACAGACTAATACACTGAAGAGCAAAAAAAACCTGGTATAGGGCGTGCGTATACAAATAACAGATGAATGGAACCAATCTAAGAAACGAGATGCTGTCGGCAGTTAGGTTGGTTACTGCTGCTACAATGACAGGTTATCAAGATTTTTCACTCAAACTTGCACCACAATATCACGGCGCACGAGAGATGGGACATAGCATCTCCGAGGGAGCGATAACATTCGGATGTTCGCGTACTACCATTTCACGACTGTACCGTGAATATCGGGAATCCGGTAAAACATCACATCTTCGACATCGCTGCGGCCGGAGAAGATCGTGAAAGAACGGGACAAACGACGACTGACGAGAATCATTAAAGGTGACAGGCGTGTAACCCTTTCTCAAATCGACGCAGATTGGATTTGTGGACTGCCCTGCAGGATTCATGGTGTGAATTGCCTCCCCCATACCTTCAGACATTAGTCGAGTCCATGCCACGTCGTCTTGCGGCACTTCTGCGTGCTCGGGGGGACCTACACGATATTAGGCAGGTGTACCAGTTTTTTTTCGGCTCTTCAGTGTCTATGTCAAGTGGTCTGAGCGTGGAAGTACGTAAGTAATTTTTCAAGACCTGACACAGGTGTGTCATTACACTTCATGTATTTTTATAGCCACCTATGTCAGTGTGTCTTTTACATTTATAAGCACAAACTTCCATGTCAGTAACACGTTTACTTATCCCGCGGTTCCACTTGTATGGTGCCTGCATGAAGTGAACGGTGCGTGGCATTTTTAATCTTACGTATAGCGGAAGAATACAAAAAGGGAAGGAAATAAGATCCTAAGGTGGGCTTCCGAAAGAGCTCGATTTACTGCGAACAGTCAGTATAAAAAGTTGCAGGAGTGAGCCACTGTCTTCAAATGCAGCTGGCATTCACCCGTAGAGGTAATGGGAACAATGATCCCCTTTTCAGATGATAGGGATAAAACCAGTGACTTCGGAACGTGAGTCAGTCAGACACGCTACCGCATGACTACACGCGTTGAAAGTAATTAGTGTTGAGTTCTGAGCTCTAGTCACTTAAGTGTGGGTTTATTAAGGTGGAGAGAACCCAGCCATCTTGCATTTTGGTATTCAAACTTCATGGCCAGACATTGAAAATAAAAGCTTGGCATGACATGAAGGTCAACTTTTACGGTTTCAGTAATATTCTTATTTTCCCAAGTGATACAAACACAGTTAAAATATGAGAGAATCTTTCATTATGGTTGCAGATGTGAATCGAGTAACAGGAAACAAATAATTATATTTTCGAAATAACTGTTCCTTGACAAGCATGGTTTTAAATTTTCGATCTGGAAATTAAGTTTTGGAGGAATTTACGTAAACCCAACATGACAGGGAACTCTCCCCTTTATTGCCGTAGCAGAGTTGTCTAGTGCCAATACAATACTCATCGGTATAGTCTATTCACAGTTACTTCATCCTTTTTGAATCAAACCTTTGAAAAATCACCCCAAGTATAACGTGTTTGTTTTTTTTCCTAAATATGCCATGTTTCGCAAGCGTTTTTCATACGTCTGTTAACATAAAAGCATCTTATTTTTCGTTAAAATTGAATTTTACTTATATTTTATCGATAAACTATAATATTTTATTTATAATTGATATGAAAATAACTACAGAAAAAAACAGGTATGTTGATAATGCCTAGCAAGAAGTAGTTTTTATTCAAAGTATAAATTAACTAGTCTCTTTGATGTAAATTTCTAGACTTAGTTAAGCTTTGTTTTCATGAGGCAGAGGAATATCTTGAAAGTAGAACTTAACACAGCGCTTCGTAAAAGTTGGAAGTAACAGTGAATGGACTATAAACCCAGAATGAGGAATAGTCAAATGGGAAAGCACAGAAATCTAACATAAAAAGAGAAAAATGGGAGTATTGCAAAAATTTGGGGTCAAAAATTCGTATTCAATGTCGCAGAGTGGTGAGACGATAAGTTATTCAGGAAAAAAGACCGACTCCTTTGCGAGTTTGACGCAAAAGTGAAACGACAGGTGTTTGAGCCCCCTGTGGAATCCAACCAGAGAAGCTGGTACGACCACGTGCGAGGCAACGCAAGGGGACTTGACGATCGGGGAAGAGAACATCGTCGCAAGTTCGTATCGACCCAGTTGTTGTCACGACCGTTTAGTTTGCGAACGCGAACGTTAATTCCCCGGCAAAAACGGCTACGAACTTGGAGCGAGCGGCAGGCAACTAGCAAATTATTTTGAGTCCGCTGTGTTAAACTACAAGGGAGTATGCTTGGTGGGAACTCGATCATTTCATTAGTTTAACCCTTGAGATTAAATTAAAAATAAAACATACAGGAGTACAACATTACAGCGCAAATTATACTGCACCGCCTAACATCAAACACATTTTCCAACTCATGAAAGATCTTTAATAGTGGGAGAAGGGACAAAGTCAGTTTATTTTGTTCGTCGGGGAAGTTACTTTTATTTACACATTTAAACGTGTGTCGTATTGCTAATATGAAGGGAACCCTATTTGTTCCGCTGAAAGTGGCTACCCACAGTATTTGACGTAATGACTCTGTCAAATGTGCGTATTAATAAAGCCTGTGCGGTAGTTAGAAAATCGATTGTTAGTTTTAAACGTGTTTAAAGTTCGTCCTAGAATAAATTTGACTTCAAGATCTAAGCAGTACATGTAATGGAGATATGGGTAGTCTATTATCATAACCATATATATCACAAAATCATAATTTGTCAGGAGACGTAAAAAATTGTACAACTCTATTGGATAAATTACAGAATGTAGTAATCAGATACCATTTAGGTATGGAATTGATACATATTCATAGAAGAATATGAATTTCACTGACATTATATTTACGAAATATTTAGGAATATGCTTTGGATGTATTTGGTTTTGCAACAAAACCAACATTTATTAGCACTATGTATTATTGAAACTGTATAGTCCTACAAAGCCCAAAGGGTATTTACCACTGTTTAATAAACATTGATACTGATTTTAGTTGAATGCCTGAACGGAAAACATTTTTGAACACGAATAAACAATCAAATCGTCAACCTCACATATCGCACTGCAATAAGAGCATGAAACAACCAAATTATCAATTTCACATGCCTGTTGGCAACAATCGTCTTTGTTCTTGGCACTAACATTATCATCAACGGACTCCACGCCGACTGAATGTCCTTGAACAATGTTTCTTAAATAAGAAAGGGACGCCAAAGAAAACCAGTCATCACCAAAATGTTTTTGCAAGCAGGACTGAAACGTCTCGTAACTTCAAAGGAGATATTTCAACTCCGCGCGGTATTAAAGAAGGTTACCTCACATCCTTGATTCGTTTCAACGATTCGCAAACACTCTTGTTGCATCCTATCTAACTTCTGTAGGGCACTTATCCCTTAATGTGATCCCTTAAAATGATCTCTCTTTGAAGTTCACGCGAAGAAAAACTGTTTGCAGTGGTTAAACCGGAAGTGCCATTGAGAAGGAGGACGCACTACGAACTGAACTTTTCCATTGAAAGTATCTTCCTGCAAGAGGAATAACAGTTCCAAACATGGCAAACCTATTGGTTTATTCCTGTGGATCAGTTATTAATCAGTTCTCTTTATTTATTTTTCGATGCATGCAAATACACGTTCTGGTGGAAGGAAAGAATGTCCTACTATCGGAAATACGTATTCAATCTCCCATACCGACTGAGGTGCGTTGTTTAATAACTACACACTCAGCATACCGATCATGGAAATATTCCTATTTTGTTCTCCAGGCCCATCTGACATGAGGGGAAGAATGCAGACATTCTCTGGAATGTGAAGGTTTAGAAAACAGTGCTGCACAGCGAAACCTACTCCATTCGATCCTTTACGATTCTCTCTCTCGTCCCAATGGAAAATGAAAACGTTCTCTTTGGTTTGCTTGCATATCGAGTCACCAACCACTACTGCTAGATTATACTTATGCACCTGTCGAGAATAATATGCACTCTGATCAGGCACACGAGGTGAAACCTGATTTTCTTGACAATCAAACGATATTGTCAGGAGGTCTTCACGCTTTTCGCGAATAAGTGAATAAAACGCCTGTGCCTTTAGTTTATGACCCCTCTTCTCACACATCAAACTTTACTTTTCTACAGACTCTGTTGCACTTTGTATCCTGTCACGTAAGGAAATGCGAGTTTAACATTTATCAACGCTAGGACTTCCCAACCCAATANTGTTGCACTTTGTATCCTGTCACGTAAGGAAATGCGAGTTTAACATTTATCAACGCTAGGACTTCCCAACCCAATATTGAATTTAGTTCGAAAATGGCACGGTGATGGATGTATCTGGTTTTGCATTTAAAAAGTTACATATCTGGTTTTGAAACTATCCCCTTACTTCACACGCTCATTACAACGTGATGTGGTTGGTTGTGAAACTTTATTTTCTCAGAAGGTGATAGAGAATGATATGGGCTAACGAAATCCAGCGATATCTCAATTCTGAAAAAAAAAAAAAAAAAGTGATTTATCTAGTTTTGCGACTATACTACTCATAACCGATTCCAGCCATAGAGATGGAAACAAAGACAAACCAACAAATAACGAAAACATCTAGAACGTCAGATGGATAGTTGACAGCTGGAGAGTGTTTTTCAGGTCTTTCTGGTGAACAAGAAAAGTCAACATCGTTGTGAAATAACACATATGGATACGCTAAAGTAACTTCTATCAGTCACAAGAAGTCGTAATATTCGTTCAATAATTCAGAGAATTTGGCCGTAGTGATAACCTGATTGTTAAGCAAACCCATTCAAAGTAAAAATAATTTCACCTGTTTAGGTTGTAATGCTGATATAATGTATATATTATAAACTGTGCTGACTCCATATTCACTTTAACGTAAGGGAAAATATACTATTGTGGCAACGTTGCGATCTAACTTGTATTCCACAGCACTATTTATCACCGTCACCTCGCCGTTTCTAGAACAGTAATTGAAAAAATAAAACATTAATGTTTACTTTTACAGCGCGCGATGGTTTGTAGCTACAAATTAACACGCTATTAAAATTTTGTAGATAAAATTTATTATTTTGATAACTTCAAAATGCGACTCACGACCCCTGAATAGTGACTGTTCAGCGGCTCATCTCCCGAATAAGCTATGCGTTGTTCTCGCCCCCCCAATTTCTTCCTTACTCAAGTGATAGACGGAAATCTGACATGGAGGCAAGGAGGCGGCAAAATGTTGACAGCAATGCTGACGACGAATTATTTTATAACGTGATTCATGGAGTAATAATGGAAAAATTCCAGCAGTTTGCTAAATTATAAATTACAGACCGCACATGGTTGGCCATTTTCGATTTCACCATTCCGAAAACCTAGAATTTAACTGCGGACCGCGTATATTTTCTTCAAATACAGAAGGTTAGGTGTGCTCTAGTATTAAAGAAAATAGTAACAACGGCGCTACAACAAAACGAAAAGCTTAGTTCGCTTCGCCAAACTCGCAAAAATAAATATTACTATACATCGCATAATTCTACTGCCAATATCCTTACTATAATATTATAAATGCGAAAGTGTGTTTGTTTGTTTGTTTTTCCTTCTTTCACGTCACAACGTAGCAACGGATCGACGTGATTTTTTGTACAGAGATAGTTGGAGGACCGGGAAGTGACGTAGGCTACCTTTTATCACGAAAAAAATATCTCATTCCCTCAGGAAATTTTTTTTAGTAAAAATTGCGCTCGGGGTACGATGCTGCGTCAACGTAAGTTGTTAAGGTGGGACGAAAGCACAATGCCACGCAAAAGAGCGAAAGAGGCCGTAAACCAAACTCTACAGGATATATGAAAAAATATAGCCATTATGGGAGGAATGGTTGTATAACTGGCTGGTGAATTCCGCCAAACTCTACCGGTGATTCAGAGGGGCACACCTGCAGATTAAATCAAAGCCTTTTTCAAGTCGTCAAGCTTATCGGCAAATGTCAAGAAATTCAGCTTAACGACAAATATGAGAGTGCATCTCTACAATGACGTTGATACATGACATTATGCTGATACACTATTGAAAATTGGAGATGGGCGGTTAGAAACAGATGCCAAGGACTGTGTGTCACTAACGGGGGATTTTAGTAATTTGGTAAAGAGTGATACGGAACTGATTGCTAGCGTTTACCCAGATCTTCAAAGAAATATAAATGACGACCAGTGGCTATGTAAAAGAGCGATTCTAGCACCAAAAAAGGCATCTTTAGTGCTCTGTTCTGTATTTATGATCAGTGTCTGTCTACTAACAAATACCGTTATTTCTCCCTATACGTTTGTTACTGTAACCACGCGAGCGAAGCCGCGGGTAAAAGCTAGTAGTGTAATATATGTAGATACATTGATTTCAAATGATTATCATGTGTCTCATGTATTGCTCATTGTTATTGTGCATTGCCATAAAGCTTTTGTACATGTTTNCCAGATCTTCAAAGAAATATAAATGACGACCAGTGGCTATGTAAAAGAGCGATTCTAGCACCAAAAAAGGCATCTATAGTGCTCTGTTCTGTATTTATGATCAGTGTCTGTCTACTAACAAATACCGTTATTTCTCCCTATACGTTTGTTACTGTAACCACGCGAGCGAAGCCGCGGGTAAAAGCTAGTAGTGTAATATATGTAGATACATTTATTTCAAATGATTATCATGTGTCTCATGTATTGCTCATTGTTATTGTGCATTGCCATAAAGCTTTTGTACATGTTTACTAATAAGTTTGTACAGTCTAGAATGAACTTCAACTTTACTAGTGTCTTATGCTACTAATATTAATTTTTTTTAGCAATAAGGATGGAGATAAATACCCTAGTGTCCGCTTTCAGGAGGGGAGTATGTACCATATTAAAACAATTTGTAATAATTTTTTTTATATTTTTTGTGTTTAGTGTTGAACATTTCATTATATCACACTTATTTAAATTGATGATATTATTTTATTTCTTTTAGCATTGTTTGATTTTGAAAGAGATAATTGTCTTAGTAAATTACATTTTTTAAATTTATTGAGGGCCTGCTTACATTCACGTTTTTCCGGCCTCGCAGCCTCATAATATATGCTTCAGCCAGGTTGCCAACGCATTTCCGGGCAGTTAACTGCACAACGTTTTCTTTCCGGATGTTTATTCTTAACACGCGGCATTTTTTTATGTCACGGTCGCATCCGTTTGCAAGCCCTTGTTTATTNTATGTCACGGTCGCATCCGTTTGCAAGCCCTTGTTTATTCTTTTGATGCATGCTTCCAGCGCAGTAGATTTTACTTCGCGTCAACTGTTTTCATGCTGTTTTTCTGCATACAAGACTCACATATTCACATGTAAAACAAAACACAATAATAATATTTTCATGGAGAACAAATTCTTAGTACAGAAAACACTATTTTAACAGATTCAACAAGATATTTTGTTGACAGTCTAATTTCTNCCAACGCATTTCCGGGCAGTTAACTGCACAACGTTTTCTTTCCGGATGTTTATTCTTAACACGCGGCATTTTTTTATGTCACGGTCGCATCCGTTTGCAAGCCCTTGTTTATTCTTTTGATGCATGCTTCCAGCGCAGTAGATATTACTTCGCGTCAACTGTTTTCATGCTGTTACTGCATACAAGACTCACACATTCACATGTAAAACAAAACACAATAATAATATTTTCCTGGAGAACAAATTCTTAGTACAGAAAACACTATTTTAACAGATTCAACAAGATATTTTGTTGACAGTCTAATTTCTTTCGGTCAAACACAGAAGTTTTGTTAATTCAAAAAGGTATTTTGTTACATGAATAAACTTAATTTTGTTGTTTTCAAGGTTTGTTTACTCAACAAAATATATTCTTAGGAAAACTAAATATATTTTCAGCCCTGTAGAAACAAATATTTTGTTGGCTATCCTTTCAGTGTGCATTATTGTCGCAAACAAAATCTTTTCACGCTGCAAATAAATTGTTTTTCCAAAATATATCGCACGTAAGTAAACATATTATTTTGTTGACAACTGTACCGATATGTTTGCTTAAACTAAGTATTAGTTTATCATAATTAAACTACCAAAAAATTTGTNTCAAAATATATCGCACGTAAGTAAACATATTTTTTGTTGACAACTGTACCGATATGTTTGCTTAAACTAAGTATTAGTTTATCATAATTAAACTACCAAAAAATTTGTTTGGCACAAAAAAATAGTTTTTAATAAATAATCTAGCTTTGTGGCGATATCTCATTCTGCTGGAAGAACTGAGGCTTTGTTGTACCAGCAAAATATCACGAAGCTGAAACAAACGCCACGCAAAGGAAACATATTTGGCGTACTGAAAGAAATGTTATCGTCGGTGTAGTTGTGGGACTTACTTGCATGCGGCGTCCACCGTGGGCTTGGTGGTGGGTATGCCCTGCGATCCGTCGCGCGACAGAAGCGGCGGCAGCGTCTGCATGCACGACTCCAGGTACTTCTGGTCCTTCTCGCAGATGTCGTCGCCCCCAGACGCCGCTGAAACTGAGTCCACACATCGTCACGCCAGCACCACAATCCATCAACTACAGCAACTATATATATACACTGAAGAGCCAAAAAAAAAAACTGGTACAGGCGTGCGTATGCAAATAACATAGGTATGGAACCAATCAGAGTAACGCGAAGCGGTCGGCAGCTAGATCGGTTACTGCTGCTACAATGGCAGCTTATTAAGATTTAAGTGAGTTTGAACGTGGTGTTATAGTAGGCGCACGAGAGATGGGACATAGCATCTCCGAGGTAGCGATAACATTTGGATGTTCGCGTACGACCATTTCACGAATTTTACCGTGAATACCGGGAATCCGGTAAAACATCACATCTTTGACATCGCTGCGGCCGGAAAAAGATCGTGGAAGAACGAGGACAAACGACGACTGACGGGAATCATTAAGCGTGACAGACGTGCAACCCTTTCTCAAATTGGCGCAGATTTCAATGCCTCCTGCATACCTTCAGACATTAGTCGAGTCCATGCCACGTCGTCTTGCGGCACTTGTGCGTGCTCGCGGGGGCCCTACACGATATTAGGCAGGTGTACCAGTTTTTTTGGCTCTTCAGTGTATATCCTTTCCTACAAACGGACTTATAGCTATTTGGGGTCAACTGTGACAAATAAGCTCAGTTCATTTCAAGAAATCGAACAAACGCTTTCCTGAAGCGTGGATATATATTCACTATAGGCTGTCCACGGTAAAGTGAACAATTTTGGAAGCCCTACCTTAGGCTTCCTGCCTACCAAGCGCTTGAATTGCGTTGCGGAGTGCTTGGAACACACGTTTCCCCACGAATATATTAAACGTGCGTCCTGTGCGCTGATCACCGGAAAGAACGCTTTCTTCAGACTGGGGCTATTGAGGGCTTTCAAGACCTCAATCGCATTATAAACACAATTTCAGAGCACTCCGACGTTGTTCAAACGGACCTAGCTGTATCTCAAAATATACGCGTCAGCTACATACTAAAGTATTCAGGGTCACCGCTGAAAGTCCCATAGGTACAGGCAGCACAACGATAACACTAGGGGCCGCGGTGGAGCAGTGGTTAGACTACTCGCCATCACACCAAGGTGAACCGGGTTCGTTTCCTGGCGGGGTTACTCCCGGATTTTCACGCGTGGGAATCGTGCCGGACGATTCCGCCGGTCGGCGGGTTTTCTCGGGGATATCCCGTTTCCTCGCCCTTGAATTCCGGCGCTGCTACATACTCACCTGGTTTCACCCACATTGGCTCTCAAGACCACTATTTTAACAGCTGCCCAAATCTCTCCACTCCACTTCATGTAATACTGCACACCAGTTCAGAGCCTTGCGCTTAGTGGCACTTACGCTTAGTGGCACTTACGCGTGGCAGTCTCATCCTTTTGGCTCCCGCTCTCCTCGTCCTGAAGCGCGGGAAAATTACTTCAGATAGGCGGAAGTCTTAACATCTGCTTCTATGTCAATTGCGTATTCTTCTGCAATGTGTAAATTTAACATTTCCGAAGGCCTGTCCACTTTATTCGTTCGTCGGTCAAGTGTAACTGTAAAACTATTGGAAAGGAAATATTTTCCAAATTTGCTAACTCTTTCGTATTTGCATAAACTTACAAGCAAAATAAATAATTTCAGTACTGACAAAAGCTTACCTTTTTTTTTTTTAATTCGATATTAAGACACGTGACTTTTTTTTCCTCCGTCGTTAACAATTTAACTGGCCGCCTGCCAGCCAAGTGTGTCCGTTAAAATATACGCAAATAGCACCAACTACATTGTTAGTGAATGATTTCAAAAGTGCTCGATTACTGTAAACAGCCTTTAAAAATATTCATAATGCAGTCGGTCAGAATCGTAAAACAACCTCCCGAGAGCGAGTGAGGAACGGTTCTAGTACCATTAAATACACGTTATCAATGAATTATGTTTGAACAGGCAGGGCTGAGCCACAAGAATTACACATAGTCACCAACCGATTAAAGTTCAGCAATAGTTTTGAATGATTTCAGGCATTTATTTACACTCATTTCCCCTTTCTCCTGAGAGGTTGGACGCATGTTACCCCGGTAGTTTCCCACTCAGAAAGTGACAAAAAATTATCGGTGTTAAGATGCACCGTCTAACCATCGCCAGCGAATGTGGACGTTTCGAAATAGTAGTGGTGTTAGCCAATCTTGGAGCATCTCGAGATCGCACTTCCGACCAATAACATTCGTCACGAACTGTTGTCACAGATTTATCGTGTTTTAACTAACGTTGGCCAAACATAATATTTTGGCCACTGGATGTATGCGCATGTTGTAAACAACCACTAAGGTGGAAATTGTCAGCAGTTACTCCACAGTCCAGCTAGGGCAAAAGTCCGAAGTTATTCCGGGAAGATGCAACGGTCTTACAACGTGGCGTTGTAAGCGTGACTGCTAGTTATGTTATGAGTTCTGACCTAGAAATAGGTAACAGCATATTAGAGCGGGAATTTTAATAATTTCAATAACATATAAAATTTTCGAGTTCTACGACAGCTATACCGTAAACTATTAAATACAAAGTTTACGACCTACTGATACTGTCAGATTCTAAGCTTATTACTAAACACTTATTCGGACATATCTGTGATAGTTACAAAATCCTACTGCATATTTAAAAATGCCTGTACTTGGTAATTTTGTTCTTTGCTTGCAGAAATTTTCTCTGCACTGTTTACGAAACGTATGCTATTTATTAACAGTAAGTTTCTTCCGATCGTTAGACCAGGAAACACGTAGTGCCTATTCAATTTACGTTCATCTTTTATGCACTTACCAACTTCCCACGACAGGAAGTTTAACCGTAACGAATTGACAGTCAGATAACATGAATTATTCCAAAGCTGAATATAAGTGACATACACTGGAGAGCCAAAAAAACTGGTATAGGTATGCGTATGCAAATAACAGAGGTATGGAGTCAATCAGAGTAACGCGATACGGTCGGTAGCGCCTATACATATTTATNTGGAGCATCTCGAGATCGCACTTCCGACCAATAACATTCGTCACGAACTGTTGTCACAGATTTATCGTGTTTTAAGTTACGTCGGCCAAATACAATATGATAGTCACTGGATGTATGCGCATGTTGTAAACAACCACTAAGGTGGAAAGTGTCAGCAGTTACTCCACAGTCCAGCTAGGGCAAAAGTCCGAAGTTTTTCCGGGAAGATGCAACGGTCTTACAACGTGGCGTTGTAAGCGTGACTGCTAGTTATGTTATGAGTTCTGACCTAGAAATAGGAAACGGCATATTAGAGCGGGAATTTTAATAATTTCAATAACATATAAAATTTTAGAGTTCTACGACAGCTATACCGTAAACTATTAAATACAAAGTTTACGACCTACTGATACTGTCAGATTCGAAGCTTATTACTAAACACTTATTCGGACATATCTGTGATAGTTACAAAATCCTACTGCATATTTAAAAATGCCTGTACTTGGTAATTTTGTTCTTTGCTTGCAGAAATTTTCTCTGCACTGTTTACGAAACGTATGCNGAAGCTTATTACTAAACACTTATTCGGACATATCTGTGATAGTAACAAAATCCTACTGCATATTTAAAAATGCCTGTACTTGGTAATTTTGTTCTTTGCTTGCAGAAATTTTCTCTGCACTGTTTACGAAACGTATGCTATTTATTAACAGTAAGTTTCTTCCGGTCGTTAGACCAGGAAACACGTAGTGCCTATTCAATTTACGTTCATCTTTTATACACTTACCAACTTCCCACGACAGGAAGTTTAACCGTAACGAATTGACAGTCAGATAACATGAATTATTCCAAAGCTGAATATAAGTGACATACACTGGAGAGCCAAAAAAAACTGGTATAGGCATGCGTATGCAAATAACAGAGGTATGGAGTCAATCAGAGTAACGCGATACGGTCGGTAGCGCCTATACATATTTATNATGCGTATGCAAATAACAGAGGTATGGAGTCAATCAGAGTAACGCGATACGGTCGGTAGCGCCTATACATATTTATCAGTGTACTTTATTAACTGTGCCATGCGCAAAAATTAAGCTCTGCATTATCAACTGTGGCTACCAGTGACCAATTTAATTTATCGTTAAACTGTCAATCAAATAGAACATCAACATATCAATAAACTATAAATATATTCACAAAACTACAACCAGGAATGGTAGAACCCGTAAACACAACGCAAGGAACGAGTAGCGAAAACATTTTAAAACGGTACGGTCTTCCATTCTTTGACTTAAAATATATGGCAGTTTTATCAACAATATAATTACAATCTTTAATGCGAGAAAGATGCAGTAAAATACATGTAGTGTCTCTGCGGAAATACTTTACTTAAAATAAAAATGTTTTCAGTTCACAGCACATTTCCATTGCTTAGCAGTAGAGCGTTGCATTCGAAAACGACGAATAAACAATAACTTTATAATTTAATTCCCTTTTTTTTAATTAAGTGACACATACGATCATTAGGGCACAGTTATTTACAAATTTTCTCTAGTATTAAAATTAAATTACCACAAAATATGTTATTAAGTCGCATGACACGTTAGAGAAATTCAACGCTCCACCCATTTCTGTAAAGCACGTTTAGGTTCGTGTCGAGTGACGTAGCGGTCTGGGAACTTTAAAAAAACGCAGCAGCTTCATTGCATTGAAAAAAAAAATTTGTAAACGAGCTGTACAAAAATTTGAAAACCGAGGGAAGTAACTTTGGGAAACCGGTTCGAAAAAATTTGTTTGTATAGTTTTGTGGATGAACAAGTCAGAACATTGCGCATCAATAACTGTGTAGCGTTATTTTCGTAACTACTTAATTCCTGTCGACCACACTTCAGCATCTAGACAGTCTGCTAGAATGTTTAGTGGTCCTAAGATCAAAAACACATTGGCATATAAATTACCTGTCTTGGTGTAACATGTATTCATTTGCTCATTAGATGCTCTCCCACTTTACTTATGACCTAATAAGTTTCTGGCGTTATTGCTTGCTCATTTTTCTTCAAGCCTTANTTAGATGCTCTCCCACTTTACTTATGACCTAATAAGTTTCTGGCGTTATTGCTTGCTCATTTTTCTTCAAGCCTTACCTTAATTTCCTTTCCGTGTGGAATATTTTACTTTCTTGCGCTCAAAATAACCTTACCTTTAAAGTTATTTCACTTTTTAGTTATAAGTAATACGTGTTTATTTNTTACTTTCTTGCGCTCAAAATAACCTTACCTTTAAAGTTATTTCACTTTTTAGTTATAAGTAATACGTGTTTATTTACAACTTTTCCTGTAGCTATAGAAATCGTGCACCTGTGTTAAATTACTTAGCATCATGAAACAGACACTTATTCGGTAAAGTAAAAAGTCAGTATAGACGTAAGAATATTTACAGAATTACTGACAGCTACGGGAATACGTTTGCGGTATTTTGCTGACATTTGTTTATTCTGACGTTTTTCTCAAGCTGAAGCTACACGAATTTTATTAAAAATAAATCAAATTGGCCACAAATTTTAATCATTGTGTTATCCGTGTGGTAAATATTTAATATGATTATTAATGATAATTTTTTGCGAATCGATAATAAATAATAAATATTTTTGGCAACTTCATTGCATTAATATTTTCTAAATATTATTACTGATAGTACCGTAAGGGCAAATTTGTCAAAGACTTCGATAAGTTCCTTCTCACAGTTTTCGTATTATAGTCTATGTTAAAAGAAGGAGGAAACCGTATTCATGAGGGGGAAGGGGGGAAATCTCAGAGAACGTAATTCAAATTTATCTTGAAGAATGTTGTAAAGACATTAAATTCGTTGTATTTGTAGTAAAATTACGATAAAATTTACATACAGCCCCTGGCAGACAAAAATGCTTTATTTTGTGTTGAAGAAGTGTTCGGGGGGTCGCGCCATATTTGTAATATTTCAGCAATTCATCGTTTTTACTCTTTAAAACTTCGAGTGAAATCTTTAAAGTTCCGCGATCCAAACTGGCAGACTGCGGCTTTTAATGGATAATGATTTCCTGTCTGTTAGCATATTTACAACTGAAAAGTNGCGATCCAAACTGGCAGACTGCGGCTTTTAATGGATAATGATTTCCTGTCTGTTAGCATATTTACAACTGAAAAGTGACATCAGGCAACTTTAAAAAAAAAAGCGGGGTAAAAATTGTTTGTTTTACAAAAAATTCCTTGCGTACTAGTTGCCAAGACATTTTCGTAATACTTCTTGTGAAATGCTGTGTGTTTATAAAACAGTGTTATATGAACCATACAATTTTAATTATGTTACTTACTTGTTAAAATAAACAGTCCCTTTATATCATCAAATTATAAATTGTAGTAAAATTTGCACTTGTATTTTTCTGTTTAACGCAAATAAACTTGCCAACTATTTTTAAATTTTTTATATAAATTACAAATAAATGTTTGCTGAGAAGTTATTTTCTTTGGAAACGAGTGACACCAGACGATAATATTCTGCACATTCACATCATCACGTGGGTAAACGTAGAGTGAGATATCACAGGCTTACTTACGGATTCCAAACACCAGGGTTGCCGAAAGATCTGGTCATACACCAACGTAACCTATACGCGTTCGGCAAATCGCGGGTTCATCGCGGCTGACTGCAATGGGTACGGATTTCCCCAAGCGGTTTTCCACTACCATTCCATGCAAATGTCAGTTAAGTTCCTCGATAGATACTTTACAGTTCCATAAACATCAGATTAAGATCCTGTGTGCACGAAAGAAACCAGGATATATGAATCAGAATAACAACTTTTGAAACACGGAAACAAAAGCAGTCGTTGCAGTTTTCCTTATGTTATTGTAGAGAAAGGCACTGATAACAAACACTCTCCACCCCCTCCCCCGAAATTCGTCAATTGCCACTGTCGCGTGACTCGCTCTGGTCTGTATTAATATTCTACAATAAGAACGTGTCTGTTTAGCTGTATGTAGCATTACAGATATTCTGCATTTAAATGATGCATTAAATTAAAATTAAATTATACTTGAAACACAAGTTATATCCACACATTCTTTACGCCTTTAAGGAATAACAAACTTGATTCACGCTTAGCAGAACAGGCTGCCCTGAACGATGGACAGGCAAGCCATTCCCGGCAGTGGGAGTACTCCGAGAAAACACACCGATCATAGAAACATCCTACACGTTTCTCACAAGATGAAATCCAGGACCGGGTCCGTTGTAAACTGAACCCGGATTGCCATAGCTGGAGGCCGGCAAGAAAAATTAGAGCCACCGTGGTTCCAAGTAGGTTTTTTTTTTTTCATTATTCAACGCATCTATATAAACAAAAGATTTTTTTACGTTATTAAAGTATTTAAACTTTTGAAATTATTGTGGTTAATGTTATTATGTTATTAAAATTTTACGCATTTTAAGGAGAAAATAGTAATCTCTCACACCACAAAAATATTACATCTGTTTTCGTTAATTTAGGAATTTGTAATAAAACTTTTTTAGAAGGGAGAAGGGATTTCTCCCCGCGAAAAATATGTAACGGGTAGTTTGACTTTAAAAATATATTCACGTACACATTATTGTCATACAGGTTGCCTAAAATATTGAAACGATATGAGTCGTAATGTGGAGAGAAAGTGTTCCTATTTCAACAGATTTAAGCAAGAATTGACACCTTCCAGAAAATCTTTCTTCCTAAAAAACCGTCGTTAATTATTCGCTCTATTTCCAATTCTGTAGAAAAAAATTTTGAACCACGTAATTCCAGCTCAAAAAATCTGTACATGGCCGGTTTTAACGGCGTTCTTCTTGAGAATTAAAGTTAATTTTTTGACAAAGATAATTAGTAAGCAGAAGAAAAGTCACGTTAGTTTGTAAAGTTTCCGAACTTGTAGTCTATTCTGCTTCGAACATAAATAATATTAAGGAAATATATATAATTCTTAATTTAAAATACTCTCCAAACAACTTAATTACACCTGATGAAGGAATTGTTTTCGTAACAGACACTATAGAAGCTTCAAGTCAATCACGAAACTATCTAGTATACATTATTATTTGAGCCAGTACAAAGAAAAGATTCGATTTAATTTTACACTTTTGCGATAGAAAAATGTGAAAAACGTCGATTACGTACTTATATTTAGAGCATAAATAAAATTATTTTTTGCCATTTTATGTTAACCTATTAGTCGTTAAAATTATATAAAATGTTGTAAAAAAATTTATTAATGAATAATTGTAAGACGTTTTCATTAAACACTTGGAAATATATGTTTAAGGCATAAGATCATAAAAAGTGGCCGCACATTAATCCAAATAAAAAATTTTAAAACACAGTCACAAGAAAAGTTATAGCAACAATTGTTCCCAATGTTCCAGGATTTGAAATCAGTGCACATGTCAGTTTACAAGCGCCTGAATGTATAGGCGACAAGACGAGCAAAACTGTACTGCGGAATGTGTACCTCAGGTAATCTGAGGGCAAATGCAGTACGACGAATATATACAGTTTGGGCAATAACGATTTCGGCCAGGGGAAGAAAATGACTTTTCCTGTTACTTTTTTTACAAAGTAACTGCTGGAAGAGAAAGCATACGATAAGTATTTAAAAAATTTAATCAGTTTTACAACGTTTTCTTCCCCCTCCTTCAAATATATCGAATGCCTTAGGTTAAATAATAAAATAATAAAAATTAAAAGTTTATTATAAACAACGTTGCGTATTGATGAAGTAATATCCATGTATCTCAGAAACTTTAGAAAAATGTAGGCTTTCGAATAAGGAATCTAAACTGCTCTTCCATTCTCAATTCTCGGAAAAAGTGTGAAGACGATCATTTCATACCGGGAAAGCTGACTAAGTGAACACATTTTTTATTGAAACAACTTTAGTAAGAATTTAAAAATCTGTAAATCAAATAAATAAAATATAGGGTAGCCGAAGTTATGACGGACCGATATTGCCATACTACAAGTTTACATTCTTTTTTGCCGGAATTTTCTTGCCTTTGACGTTGGAATGGAGGGATTAGGGCGGCTATTTACATCAAGGTCTTGAGAGCCGACGAGGGTGTAGCGAGATGAGTACGGAGAAACGCAGGAATGCAAGGTACAGGGAAACTGGAGAACCCAAAGAAAACCCGCCAGCCAGCGGCATCGTCCGGCACGATTATCACGTGCGAAAATCTGGGAGCGACCCCACCGGGAATATAATCTGGTTCGCTGAGGTGGGAGTCGAGTGGTCTGACCACTGAGTTACACCACTGCGGTCCCTTTTGACGTCGGACAAAATTACGCCGGATGAAAATGTTCCACGAATGAAACATTTACTATCTTACGCAAACAAGATATTTACCACGTTTCGTTTGTAAAACAACTGCAGCAATTTCACAACAGCAATGCTCGCCGGCTCAGTTCTCCACAAGACATGTTTATCTCGTCGTGATGAGTAACGTTCTGTTTGGCGTTCGCTCGGAAATCGTGGGTGAAAATGAATCCGGCCACCAACGGCAAGAACAACCTCCCTGCCGCGCAGTTAATACGATTTAGTTTTTTTTTTTCAATCCTGCGAGGCATAATGATTTTGAGTCGGGCGATTCATAACCATTCGCGAGTTGATTGGTGCATTGTGATGGGTGGGGTTTTGGTGGGAAGGGTGGTTGGTGCAGCCGAGCGCGGAGGGATAATCGTCAGACACGGGGCATGATCAACGCTTTCCGGGACGCCTCGGACTGGCGAGCAGTGAAACGGGGGGAAAAAAAGGAAGGAAAATAAAAGAAACGGGAGAAAGGATTGATTGGTTGGTGGTTGGTGGGGGGGGGGGAGCAATCAGGATTTAATTTGTTGGTGGCGACAAAATTGGGAGAGCGGTGAATATGTAGGGCACTAAGAGGGGGAGTGGGGAGAGTGTACGTGCGGGAAAGAGAAGAGGGTTGAGGGTGTAGAGGAGTGGTGAGGGGGATGGTACGAAGGGCGTCATTGTCCAGGAATCGGCTGTGCGTTCGCGCCAATAAATCTCGAACGCGAAGCAGCGGCAGCGTGGGGCCAGAGACGAGTCCCATTGTGTCGGCCAGGCCAGGCGCTCTACCACCCCCGCTGAAGATAACGCACCCTCCCCCCCCCCGNCACGTACACACATTGTCTAGCCCTGCTTGAGTGACTCACGTAGGATAGAGCGGACACACCCTCCTGGGCGGGATTTACTGGCTCGTTAACAGCATCACCACTGCCCAGGAGCACGGTAGTTAAATGAGACGGCTGGTAACTGACGGCCGACATTTTCTTTTTAAGCATTCCCGCGTAATTAAAACAGTTCGCTCGAGAAAAACACCGACAGTGAATGTTCTCACAAAGCAAAATGGCGGAATTTTTTTTTTTTGTTCGTCCCTGGCGAGCTAGAAACCTCGGGTCTCTGAACGTAAAAGGATTCAGTCATCTGATGCTTTTCCTACGTACGACAAAATTTATTTTACCACTCTCGCATATTTCGCCAAAGATGAAACTGCTTGTCAAAGGAAAATGAACACATAATTTCTGAAATATCCCAGCGTAAATTAATTCCCTAGCATATCTGCTTCTGTTCGGGAAGGAATTTAAACTTGTGCGTGGAAAAAATTTTCCTATATTCTATTCGCTGTTTCTTCGCACTTTTTAAATAATACCTTGGAAAAAACACACCATGTATGACGTGTTTAATTGTTTCTAAAATGTGGCATGTATCACAAGCTTTTTAAACTTACGTAAATATAAAAATACCCTTTTTTTTTTGTTTAAATTGAACTTTCACAAAAATTTTACTTTACATAATAAAATTTCATTTTAAATTAGTATGAATAAAACAGAGAGAAAATAGGTATTGTTAATGCCTATTAAGAAATCGTTCTTATGCAAAATGATATTACACTGAGTGCGCACAAATACGGTACGTTGTCCCTCTGCTATAATATTTTAGACTCAGTTAAGCTTTGATTACATGAAGTGGAGGAACTATGATGGCTTGAGAAAAGTTGAAAGTAACCGTGAATGGGTTGTGTATACACTGTTTTGATTTGGGGTACCTCTAAATACATAAAAAGAAAAATTATACAGAGAACGTCAGTTTTAGTGTTCTCGTTGCTCTATCATTATGGACGGCGAAAACATTGGCAGTATTTCTAGGTTCACAAGACATTCCGTCCATTGATATGCGTCTCACCGTCGTACTTGGGGGAGAGAATCAGGTCAGCTTCTCTCTCGGGAAATCTCGCTGAATCCCAGCCAGTGCAGGAGTGTCTTTTCCCACTCATCGATTCCAGCATACCGGGATCGTCCCAACGGTCAACATACTTGTTAGCAAACTGTCGTTTTATTTGTCTCCTAGTAACGCAGCCACTGACCTCTTTCTCAGAGCGTACAGTTTGTCTTACCTTTTTACGCGTTCTTCACTTAACCCCCTCTATTTGTTTTTCCGGATTTTCTGAAGGTCAATTCTTAGCCACCATAGTTTTTATGTCTGCCATGAACCTCCTACAACTTAATATAATATTCATACAATATTTGTACAGAACTGACTGTAATTTATACCTTTTTTTTTTTAGCAACGGTTGACCAAACAAAATGGGAAATCTCTCCGTTATTTTCACTCTAAAAATTTCGCCTCCATTTGCGAGTAAATAGCGATAGCAATATAATGTAAGCTGCATCTTACGAAAGAGCAGAAATCTCCAAAACAATAACCAACTAGAAATTTAACACGTTTAGTTATATTTACTTTTCTACTCTATTGTTCTGTGCTTAAATTCTTAAATAATATAATAAAACCACAACACTATTACACCGAGGTAGCGCGTGGAAAATAACAGCAGTTGAACTTAAAGCAGTGGAATGAAAGAGTCCTTCTGAATTTAAGACTTTAATTTTGAAATTCGTTACAGAGCTAACATTTTGACGGAGTTGTTTTAGGATCATATCTTAAATCTTCTAAGAAATTCCAGTCATTTGCCATCACTATCCCTTGGATTAACAAAATAACGACATAGCACGAAATACATAAGTCAAAGGTATGAAATTACACGACTAGCTAGTAATTAGAGATAGTGAAGGTTAACATAGCAATCGCATGAAAGTGGGTCAGACCTGTAAAGAGCCACCCTCTAGGTGCATAGGTTGACTTACATGCATAAATTTAACATATAATGCTGTAGAAGTGTGTCGAAGACGTGAAATATTGTTGAAGTTGACCTTCTGCAGAGCGAATGGTCTTTAAGAATCTATCTTAAAACAGACGGTTATGTAACAAGCATTACAATTTTCTGTCGACTTACATCGTTTTCTTACAAGCAAAAATATTCTCTTCGCCGTAAGGTCTTGAGCAGTGGGGCTGAGCAGTCCAAATTGCCGCGAAGTCTTCAAGTCTGTTTGATGACGAATTAGGGTATATTCGCTTAGTAGCTATAGCATGCCGTGACATGAACATGAATGCTATAGGGGTTGACCCAAAACCTTACGACGCCATGTATTAAAACATTTGATAGACCCAGTAAAACTATTATATTATAGTTGCAATCAAATAGAAATAGTTGCTTCAACGAAATATTTTGTTTGAAGTCAGATGTTATCTTAAAGGAAGGGTTTATTGTAGGTTTACAGTTAAATTGGCATTTTTCTAAATATGTTGTTTACATTTCCACCACAAGTGATACTAGCATTCCCATATGCCAAACGATTTGTTTCCGTATGTAGTTCAAGTGGAACGAGCTAAGTTCCTTTCTATTTTATCATATTATTTAGTATGTAGTCATTTATATATTAAGAGCCACGGTGGTGTAGTGGATCAGACTATTCGCCTCTTATCTAGGAGAACCGGGTCCCATTCTCAGAGGGGTGGCTCTCAGGTTTTCACACGTAGAAATTTTGCGTACTGTGCCGTTGGACAGCGGGCTGTCTCGGAGACCTCCTGTTTTCCCCACCCTTGAAATCCGGCGTTGCTCCATATTCACCTCGCTTCACCCTAATCGGCTCTCAAGACCTCGATGTTAAGAACCGCCTAAATCGCTCCTCTCTCCATTTATGAATTAAGTTGTGTGTTATTTTATTGAGTTTTATTTGTATTTCGAATTAGTGTATCAAGTAGAAACATTGAGTGAAGATAAACCTAGAGTAGACTACTTCACCAGGTTAAAGTTTCTGACCACTCCAGAAGGTAAGAATCTGTAGTACTTGGTATGAACACCATGTAGCGCTAGTTCATTTTCTTTGCGGCTGCGTGGGGAAGTCGGCAGCGTTGCCACGGTGACATCTACCCTCTCTGTCGTTCCCAGACCAAACTCCACAGCACTAGAATGTGTTATGAATATCTGATATACCCACGAAGCTGGAACATGTAAGATGGCGGACACCCAAGTAATTACCTCAAGCCGTATATGTCCGTTTACGAAAAGAGTACGGGTTTTCTGTAAAACGTATGTATGTACAAAATATAACTTAATGTACGCTTACGTAACGGGAAACATTGCAATTTTTCTCACGCGGTCGTAATAAAACAATAAACATAAATTTATAAAATACGCGATGACTGAGGAGGCAGTTTGTGTGTAAACATTATCACACAGACTATCTCTAGACTGTATGTGTAGCGCAGTGGGTTAGTGCGCGGGTCTATGTCACATGACGTTAGACTACCTTGTCTAAAAGCAATATTACGTAAATAAAACAGCACAGTGCAATCGACTAGCTGTAGTTGTTTGCTATTCAAATCGAGAAATAAAAACAATGACCATTATATAATTATGATAATTCATTTTCGCAGAGGTAAATAAAAACCAAAGAGCAGCTGATATCACTGCAAATGGCAGTAAATACAGGATTATACAACAGAAGCGAAACACATGCCATGGTCGCCACTAGTAAATCATGAGTTGGGTATTCACAGCTGCAACGAAAGCTGATAACTCGCGTGAGACAAGCTCGCCTTTAGCAGAAAGTGAACGAACACGTGGGTGAGCCTAGGCCAGGGTGACGACCTACTTTTGCTGGCTGCAGAAGGCTGCGTCGCCTGATGCCTGCTCACTCCCAGTCGAGAACTCTAGCACTTCTCCGATTCATCCCAAGAACCAACATACAAAACTGATCAGATTTTTTCCTATCCCATGGATGCTCTTAGTGTATATCTTAACTTAATGGTAGAATAGTTATGATGAGTCTGGAACAATGTATTTTAAATGGGGCAAATACGAGACGTTGGCGATGCGCAAGGCACCGAGCGGCCGCCATGTTGTGATGTCACCCGACCGCCATGTCTGATGTCAGTGACTTTGACCTTGACCCATGACCTGCAAACCAAATCTATACAATAAAGAAATCAAAACTTACATTCCTTGTTTAACACAAACGTCATCCTGTTTAGACACGTCCATACTAAGTCCTCCGGTGTATTCATAAATATCTTCCTGGGGAAATATCTACTCCTTCTATAATGTATTCGCGGCATGTTGAATCACTGTTGCTGGTTGAATCATCTTATGTACCATTTAACCGCAAAAGTTTTTAAAAAATTAAAAAATTTAAAAATGGAGGAAAAAATTACATCGATGACTCCGACCACCATGTTGTGTGCCAGTGACCTCGAAACCAATGACCTTGGGANAAATATCTACTCCTTCTATAATGTATTCGCGGCATGTTGAATCACTGTTGCTGGTTGAATCATCTTATGTACCATTGAACCGCAAAAGTTTTTAAAAAATTTAAAAATTTAAAAATGGAGGAAAAAATTACATCGATGACTCCGACCACCATGTTGTGTGCCAGTGACCTCGAAACCAATGACCTTGGGAAAAACTCGAGGAAAAAATGGTAGAAAATCGAATACATTCATAAAAGTCGGCTATCATATTACCTTACTGACTACGACCCCCATCTTGTATCTGGTGACATTTACCTTAACCCAAGTCCTGAACCTTAAATCAAATTAATCCCAAAAAAACGTAAAATTAGCTTAAAAAATTTTGAAAAAAACATTTTCAAAACTGCTAAACATATTACAAGCATATAAAAAATTTATCAAAAAATTTGTTGAAAATGCTTATAAAAAAATTTAAATTTCGGATGATCTGGCTTAGAAAGGGCTGGGAGGACGGGAGACGACCAGCCAACATGTTATAACATCATCTAACCACTATACTTGATCCAAGTGATCTTGAACTTGACCATTGACTATTAGACCATGACCTTCTATGACATTGAACCCAAAAAAACCCAAACGATTCTAAAAATTCTTAATAAAAAGTTTTAAATTTTTTTCAAAATATTTATTTTAAAAAAATATAAAATGTTTATTTAANATGTTTATAAAAAAATTTAAATTTCGGATGATCTGGCTTAGAAAGGGCTGGGAGGACGGGAGACGACCAGCCAACATGTTATAACATCATCTAACCACTATACTTGATCCAAGTGATCTTGAACTTGACCATTGACTATTATACCATGACCTTCTATGACATTGAACCCAAAAAAACCCAAACGATTCTAAAAATTCTCAATAAAAATTTTCAATTTTTTTCAAAATATTTATTTAAAAAATATATAAAATGTTTATTTTAAAAAAAATTAATATTGATAAAAAAGTTTATTCAAAAATTATACTTTTCCGGAAGTTCTCTCAGCACCATGTCCAGCAGACGACTGACACTCGCCAATTTTTCTCATTAATTAATCAATCGGTTCCCCTCCACTCCTACCACCAATATTTCTCATTAATTGATTAATTGTGATTTTTATTGGCTGATTACTAATGTGCATTCGACCCAACACCTATGATTCTCATTGTATTAACATTCCCCTCTACCCCCTCATCTATGTTCATTCTGTCGAATGCACTCCACCCACCACATCCGTTTTTTTTGTTTGAAATTTGTTTACTTTTTCATCACCTATGTGATGCTAGTGTATTAATTATCGATTACACCACCAGCGGGGCTATCGGTTTAGCCGCCGTGTTAGTTGTTGTTGGCCCCAATAATACTGAACTCAAAAAATCGGAATAAAAATTACAGTCCATACAATTGTCCATTAGCAGCTGGTCACAACAAGAAGCCATACCAACTAACCACACTAGTCATCGACTGACTCCACCAAAGACTAATTTCACCCAAGACTGGCTTCTGGCGAGACAAGTTCCTGCAAAACTGACTAGACCAACGGACAAGACTAACCTGCCATACCACCCACCTATACAAGCAATGATAGACAATCCCGAAAAGTCTCTAATAAGAGTCTCGTAGCTAACCTCTTCGCACAAAATGATCGTAAAATTTTTGCAAAACATTTCTACCACAGGTGTCCATACCAAAGGGTCATTCTAACTTAACAAGCCAACTGACCAGGCCAACCAGCTGGTTGCGAAACTTTCCTCAGAAATATTGACCTCATTTCATTCGTTCGCCATATATTGATAGAACCATAGCTCTCATCTTGCACACGCTCACATAAATTTGATCTTAAACAGACTCTCGCAATCGATTGTTTACACCACTGATTTAATGTCTTTCAGAGAAACAGAAGGAACTGAATAAGAAATTTAAAAAGTCATTACTATGTATAAATAAATTTCATTAAAGGACACATTTTGCTCCGAAAATAACCCATCTTGCTCCACAAATAACCCATTTTGCTCCGAAAATAACCCATCTTACTCCGCAAATCGCNGACCAGGCCAACCAGCTGGTTGCGAAACTTTCCTCAGAAATATTGACCTCATTTCATTCGTTCGCCATATATTGATCGAACCATAGCTCTCATCTTGCACACACTCACATAAATTTGATCTTAAACAGACTCTCGCAATCGATTGTTTACACCACTGATTTAATGTCTTTCAGAGAAACAGAAGGAACTGAATAAGAAATTTAAAAAGTCATTACTATGTATAAATACATTTCATTAATTTTGCTTATTGTATACATTATATATATTTTAATATTTGTACATTTTATCCTTACATTTTGTTCCGCCAATGACCCATCTTGCTTCGTAAATGACAGATTTTGCTCTGCAAATTACACATTTTGCCCCGCAAAGGACACATTTTGCTCCGAAAATAACCCATCTTGCTCCACAAATAACCCATTTTGCTCCGAAAATAACCCATCTTACTCCGCAAATCGCCCACTTTCTCCGTCAATGACCCATTTCGCTCCGCCAATGCCTCATTTCGCTTCGCAAATTATCCATCTTGCTCCGCAAATGACATATTTTGCTCTGCAAATAACCCATTTTGCTCCGCAAAAGACCCATTTACCTCACAGTTCAGTTGGCAGCGAAATACGAGAAGTAGCCCAATGTTATTATGCCATGTATGTGTTATGTTACATATTTGCGTGAACTCTAATTCTTTTTCTAAGGTAGTTGGAGAAGAAGTGTATTGTTTTGTGATGGTGCTGGAACACCGTACATCCAGCATTAATAACAGCGCAAAATATGTTACGTCCTAGCCCGGGGATAGATTGACGAGGGAGCTGTGGCTGACTTGTTGGTGACCCATTCGACGTAAGCAAGAGGAAATTGACGAGTTTCTTCTCAAGCTGGATGGTACAGAAAAGTAGTTGAAGCTTGGCAGACGAGCCCAAACTGTCAGCGCGGAGGCCCGAGGCTGCCCCCACCCCTCTCCACTCCGATGACTACCCCCTTCCATGTGTATGGATGGCGTCTAGCCACCGTCCGACGCTACCTTCGACGTCATCAAGATTTGAATGTTACAGGACTCGAACCCAAATGAAACTTTCTGCGATGTTCCTCAATACTCTGGTCAGCGTATTTCCGGACTATAAAAGTGGTTGTATTTTATCTTGGGGTAGATAATGGATAGGGACCTCACAATGAGAACATTATAACTTGGCAGAAGTAACACCCTTCCATGTTTGGTGAAGGCATTTTATAGGGCATGTTTTGGAAACAATTTTAAGATAAATTTTTTGTTATATTCTATAATTTTGCAATGTTACAATATATGTTCTAAGTATGTATTGTTATGGCATTCCATTTTTAAATGTAACTTCACGTAATTTTATAACAAGCATTTTAATTATAAAATATTTTTAAGCCCGTTTGACTATTTGTATTTTTATAATGCTTGCATTTTTTATATGGGCAGTTTATGAGAGAAAAGAAAAAAAATAAGCCCGAAAATAAAGGAAAAGAAAACTAAAAGTTTGCANTTTATATGGGCAGTTTATGAGAGAAAAGAAAAAAAATAAGCCCGAAAATAAAGGAAAAGAAAACTAAAAGTTTGCTGAATTATTTCTCACAATTTTGGGGGTTAATTATCTTGCATTCCAATTCATATAAGGGGATGGTTTAATTTTTACAATTCATCGCGACTGCGTTATCAGTTTGTACTCTGCTACTTAAACTCTGCTGCTTGAAGCTCTTTGGTAAGACAAATTTTGCTTAAATGAGTGGAACGTTAGGAAGGGGAGTAGAAGGTCACTCTCATGGAGTGGTGGGGTTTCCTGCGGGTGCTCCCGCTCTGTGGCAGTTTTCACTTGCACATGCGTAGTATCCACGGCAGAGACTGACAACCAACGCTTATGAAAAATTGCCTCACACTATCAACTTTGGTCATTTCGCACATTCATATATATCAAACAAGGAAAACCTTTTAATTATCTTGCCGCAAATAAAAACATTACGCGTTTAGTGCGACTTTGAGACATGGAACTTTTTTTTTTCCTGATGTCAACTTTAATTTCATCTATTATTGTTTACCTTAGAGGCAATTCGGGGTATGTCACGCACGCGAGCGGCGCATTAATCAATATCCGTATCCCAATATTGGACTTTTATGTCAATATCAGTCGAAACATAAACAAAGCAGATTGGGTTCGATATTACAATATCGTTTATGTGTGCGTGTGTGTGTGTGTGCTCTGAACTGCGTCAGCACGCTTCCTCTGACCGAGTTTTATTGCAACAAAGTATATGGACGTTGCACGAAAGANTGCTCTGAACTGCGTCAGCACGCTTCCTCTAACCGAGTTTTATTGCAACAAAGTATATGGACGTTGCACGAAAGAGTAATTTATTATAAAAACTTTGATCTGATGTAAATATAAATGTAAACTAAAGCACGTGTGACTGCTTGAACACGTCACGTATACACGTCTGATGCCAGTGGTCTGATCACTGTTGGAGCGTCAGAATAAAGCGAAAATATGTCTACCTAATCTCAAATTTATGATGTCTTCGTTAAANTCTGATCACTGTTGGAGCGTCAGAATAAAGCGAAAATATGTCTACCTAATCTCAAATTTATGATGTCTTCGTTAAAATGTATGAAATTACAAGTAGTGTCTAATTCTTCACGGGTTGATTCCCAAAAAGCTCAGTTAACTGTGAACCCGCTATGGTATGCGTTACCCACGTTATTCTCTTACACGCATTTCAGTTATCACATCCAATCCTGCGATTTTTTCGTAGTGGTATTTGATGCGTACCAGATACATTTTTTCCGTAGTGGTATATGATACGTACTAGATACTCTGTTGTTATTCCTTCCCTCTTTCCTTTTCATTTTTCTCCTAACGAAGGACTGTTTACTGAGTTGTTCACACACACACACACATCTACACTGAAGAGCCAAAAAAACTGGAATAGGAATGGGTATGCAAATAACAGAGGTATGGAAACAATCAGAGTAACGCGACGCGGTCGGCAGCTAGATCGGTTACTGCTTCTACAATGGCAGGTTTTCAAGATTTAAGTGAGTTTGAACGTGGTGTTATATTCAGTGCACGAGAGATGGGACATAGCATCTCCGTGGTAGCGATAACATTTGGATATTCGCGTACGACCATTTCACGAGTGTGCCGTGAATATCGGGAATCCTGTAAAACACCACATCTTCGATATCGCTGCGGCCGGAAAAAAGATCGTGAAAGAACGGGACAAACGACGACTCGCGAGAGTCATTAAACGTGACTGACGTGCAACCCTTTCTCAAATTGGCGCAGATTGGATTTGTGGACTGCCCTGCAGGATTCGTGGTGTGAATTGCCTCCTGCATACCTTCAGACATTAGTCGAGTCCATGCCACGTCGTCTTGCGGCACTTCTACCAGCTCGGGGGTGGGGGGTCCTGCACGATGTTAGGCAGGTGAACCAGTTTTTTTTTTTTGGAGCTTCAGTGTATATGAACGAGTTTTATTGTTGTATATATTGTATATACACATAAATAGGATGATTGACAGCACCCGTATTGCCCCTTTTTCTCGGAAACAACACGACACCGGGGGTTCCCGAAAAAAGTATGATAGCTGCACCCTAAATAAAGCATCGATTGGTAGTAATCCCATTCCCCCGAACATACTGGAGGTAGGAGTAAAGGGGTGAGCTTGTAAATGGCAAATGGGAATGTGGGTCGTATAAGGCATCGTTAGATAGATCGACTAACAGGAAACAACATTTACTAAGACACTATTTTCTGAGTTGCATAGTTTACACACAATAAATTAAATAATCTAAACACATGGTTTGTTACGTGCGTAGTTTAGGCACGATGAAAATTGATTTTAAACGTTGTTTTCTTACCACAATCGAAAGGAAATCAACGAAACGTGTCGTTTTTCTGGCGTGCATACCTAGTGTACATTCAATCAAAAGGACGTCGGGTGTACTGCAAATGCCGGTATGGTGTGAGAGAACTACAGGTAACTGGGAACACTCATTCGCACACAACTTTCTCCAAAAATGTTCTAAATGTCAACCAGCCTGTATCAGACACGACTATTTAATTATTCTTCTTGTTAAACAACTGTGATTGCCTTCCTGAACTACGATTTTTTAGTTATTCATACAAGTATTTGCAATTTACACATATTTAGTTATGCATTTTATTCTGTTTATTAAACATATTTGAAATCGAAGACTTATTTCGAAAAGCTGATGCTGATTTATTTCGTCCCATAATATACTGTTCATAAATTTCAGTTTGGTTTTTATCTAAATGCACTTTGTTACGCTGTGTCCGTATCTAAGTCCGTCTTCTTTAAACAACTTTCTATTTTCACCAATTCGCAAAGGAAAAACTCAAATCCAAGCCCAGGAGAATACCAACATTATTATTTGAAAACAATGGGGTCTACTTTAGTTAAGGTTGTTTTAATATACTATCTAGTAATGCAATATACTTTTTCCAACAGTTTTAAAGAGAGATAACGATAATGACGACTCCACTCAACACTATTACATCTGTGTATTAGGTGATGCAAATTTATTTTACGAATATGTTTAAGTAATATTTCGTATTTATTTTTAAGTTTTAATTTTATGTTGTGTAGCCAAGTACGGCCATTTAAAAAAGAAGAATTTTTTTATAAATTATTAAATAGTTAAATAAATAATACAATAAACATTAAACTGGCGAATATTTTGTTCATGAGGTTGTCGCTAGCATTCCCGCATTTTTGTTTGGATACAAGCAGCTAAGTCAAAGTTAGATTTTTCTTCCTTGTAAGCTGTCAAAAAATATATTTTTTCAAAAACAAATATGCTGATAATTTGAACTTGCTGGATGCGCGTGTATGAATGCACTGTCTGCTGCAGCTGTGGAAACCTTCTTTGGGAAAGTTATAAAATGCAGAAGAGATATAATTATCATGTAACTTTTCAGAGTGTGAAAGATAGCAGAAACATAATAGTTTAGCCTGGAGAGGACCACCATGGTTTTGTTTTGAAGCCTTGGCAGTTTGTTTATAAAACTTTATAATAGAAATGCTTTTTTTATTTTTTTTATTTTTTTTTTTGTCAGATACGTACAATATTCCAAATTTAAAATGTCGCAAAAAAATTGTTTCTGTCAGGAGATGTTTGGACTTAGAAAACACTTTGAGGTGCGCGGCATTTCAAAATGGGTTGCAGTTATGACTGTGGTGCCAATTCTGTTTAGGCGGTATACGTGTCAGCATTCATATTTCTGAGCTTGAGAGATGAAGTAGAGTTTTTTTTTTCGGGCGGTGCGTGCATTATTTCTTCCGGAGTACTGGAATTGACCACAGCAGTGATATCAGCAGGATTTAATTTTCCACCGGGCGGGCAGCTATATTTCAAAAGGAGGCGGACAAAAGCTTTATTATCAAAGTGAAGCGCAAAGCTCACGAATAATTGGGTAGGCAGTAGGATGGGTGGATGATTTGGGTGTGCTGTTATTTCCACCTGTCGTGAAGTCACTTTTCAGCATCAGAATAGCCCCGTGCTCTGTTCATGGGTACCTTTACGACCAGCCAGAAACAAATCCTTGCATTATATTCTGCCTACTACAGGTAGTTTAATGAAAAATAGTCGCCAAACAAGAATGGAATATCTGGAAAAAAAATTTAAAAGCCATGACGTAATTCTACAGGCTGCGTTATTTGAATGGCTTGGAACATACTTTCATAATGTCTTGGGTAAAAGGATATGTTATACGAGGCAATGAAAATACATTTAATAATATTATAGTAAAATAATATTATATGTAGCAAAAGAGACGAATTACCAAATAAGGTTTAATCATTTAAAAAATTACGGTAATCACAAACAGGGGAACCTGTGAAATAAATTGTGTAAATCATTAATGAATGTTGCTTTAGTTATGTATTCGTAAGTACGTGTAGGTTAAAACTCTTCTAGTTGATGTTGAAACAAAGTTGAAATAAGGTGAATGATATAAATAGCCACTCCGTCTATTGTATTTTTAGATATACTAGAGCACAAAATTGAGTTCTAAATATTTATTTCGTATAAGCTCTTTTTCACAAAACAAAAATGACTACGTGGATGTCTATATTCGAAACTAATCCAAGGAAGATAGAAATTGTCACTGAAGATAATATAATCTCTAATGTCACACTATACATATATATCATATAAATCTTAGTTATATATAAATGTAAACATATATATATATATATATATATTGTTCAAATTTAAAGGACGACGAAAGTAAACCTGTTTTCAAATTGGAAGCGAGAAGATTCTGATATATATCACGTCTGTAAGATGTTATAATATAAGGTTTTTATCTCCTTTTTTGTAAAATGAATAAAAGAATGAAGAATTATTTATAACCCTTAGAAGTGCGAGTATAAGTATACAAAAAAATTACAAAATTTACCTTGAAAGTAATCTTAAGTTTGATTTTATGAAGGATTGATTTTCAGAGCTCATCAGATTTCACTCTTTAAAGGTAAAATTGTAATAATTACGCTATAAAATAAATTTAAAGCGTTTTTAGGTCATTGGTGTCCGGTGAAAATCATTACAGCTCGTAATCATTGTATATGACCACTAGGGTCTAAAAATGCCTCTTAGAGCCCATATGTTTAGTAAAGAGGCCAAAAACGCAGTTTCAAATACATTCATTGGACTCGCGGAGACTTCGGAAGTTCCCGCACACTCTCGTTACGTCAATTACTGAACACGTATTTTATACCAAAAAAACCTACGAAAGTAAAAACATCACAGTTACTATATTGAATTATTTTCGTGAACGTTTTTTCCTAGCAGTAATCATAACCACAAGACAAATATACGTCAGGTTTTTGGGGGTAAATTGAATACAATTTACTTTGAAATCAAACCAAAAAATACATTTCTAAATATGGTTTTATATAGTTCAAGCCAATACTATTAGCACTGAGCCCTTTAATGCTCGTCAACAAACAACATTTTAATTTCTACACTTTCGATTCTGAACGGAAAAAATATTGAATGTTCTCTATAGCATAATTCAAAATAATAAATTTTAAATTTAATAAAATACACATTGTGCAAATGGAAATGTATATATAAATGTAATGTGCAATATTTAATTAACTTACAACATAAAACTATATAATTTACAAATACCCTTAAAGATTCGGCATTTGAGTTTTGTGTATTATCTAAAACCATACATCTATACTGTTAAACCGAATAAACTTTTTTTCTTCCTAAAACGTTTAAAGAAACTACAAAATATTGAGAAATATATTTAAGAAATATAGTGTTCCTTTTCTATTTTAATAATATTTTGTACAATTATGAACTGAAAATACATTAAAACTAAAACAGCTACTTATGTAATAAATATTGCATTACTTACATTTTTTAATGGCATTAGTGTGCATTAAAAGAAACAAGCTGATAACTGGCATCGATGTGTATAATTAAGTTACTTATGAAGGCCACGTCACATTATTTCGTATTTGATATGTTTACAGTTCTTATAGTGTTCTAAACTTAACTTCAAATCACTTGGCTGTCTTCAATAATAAAAAAAAGTACTGAAATTGAGAGTAGCTTTCTTTCAGTTTTTGATGATCGGATTTCGAATTAATTATGGTCATTGGATTATTGTTTTTGAGGTTCTGTATAAGGGGAACAGTGTTAGTTTCAATAAGAGTTTTCAGCGTGGGATCTCAGCGGCAAAATTCTCTTGACACTCTAATGCAAAATCTTTACAAGTTTGTAAACAATTCGTGCACTTTTTCTTACTAAATTAGAGTGACTCTGCTAATCAGAATTAGGCGTCATGATCCTGTTATGTTCCGCACGGCTTGTTGCTGCCACCGCCATTGGCGTGCGTCTGGTGCAAACTCACGCGGCGAGGTGTAGAGTGAAGACTCCGGGATATATCGCTTCAGAACTTTCAAGTCGTAAGGTCGAGGAAGCGGAGTTCGTCGTTCATGTTGGGGAGAGATAACGCCGTGCGGCAGTGCAACGCCATCTGGGTCCGCTGGGACTCCGTCGCTTGACGAGCTCTTCGGAGAGCCGACTGACGTGGAAATTGTTCGTCTGGGATGTCGTAACTTTCTCGTCCTGACGCAACGGTACTCATGTCGACTGGTGCAGTATCACTCATGTCGACGGGCGCCACTCATATCCACGGGCGTAACACCACTCATATCTAAGGGCACAATGTCACTCACATCGACGGGTGCAACACCACTCATGTCGACGGATGCAACACCACTCAGATCGACGGGCGCCACTCATATCGGCGG
>NQII01000045.1:1604005-1725167 GCA_002778355.1 Clitarchus hookeri
CAACCCCCCCCCCTTTTTTTCCACGAAGATACAACAGTGGATCTCTGCGCCTTCTGGGGGAATGGCAGCACCTTCTGAATTCTTCTCCATATCCATTCTTTCCTGGCGTCTATTGGGAACTGTATGCAACCGTACATAGTCTCTGTAGAGATGAATCCGAGCTTCAGATACAAGCTAACCACGACGGTAATGCAGAGCAGCAATCTTCACAAAACCTATAGAATCAAACAAAAGCCTTCTTCAAGTCAAGTCACTCACTGTTGACTAGTGCCTCACTGCAAGACATGGGTCACTCACGAAACGATCCATCTCTCTCATTATCCGCAGAAATCAACTTCCACGATCTAAGTTATCAAGTAACAATTTCTTCAGGATTTTCGTATAATTTAAAACTGTTCCAGTAATTCGATGCTTTGAAACTATGCTAAATAGTGAACGACGGGGCAATAACTTCTTACTACAAAATTTCGTTCAATTTTCGTAATTTTACTTTGAATAGAACATACACGTATTTTGTTGCTGTGTAACCAACAATGTAATTGCAGCAATTATTCTGTGTCTGTAAAAGTCACTCTTTTAGATAAATATAGATTTGATACATAAAACCTTAGTTTCAAAAGGGTTTGGAGGCCGTGGTGGCTGAGCGGTTAGACTGCTCGCATCCCACCAAGGCGAACCAGGTTCAATCCTTCGCCGGGTCACTTCCGGATTATCGTGCCTGACAACGCCGCTGGTAGGCGAGTTTTCTCGGGGATCTCACGTTTCCACCGCTCTTGCATTTCGGCGCTGCTCCGTTCTCACCTCATTTAACCCTCATCAGTTCTCTCAAGACCTCGCTGTTAAGAGCCACCCAAATCACTAAATTGATCTCAAAAGAGTCTGGCGCATTTCATTAAATTATAAAAATAATTAGAAGCCACGAAGCAAGTTACGCGATGGTTTCAGATGTCAGTAGATAGAAGACTGTAGTCGATAAGATAGCAAAAATTAATTCCTCGATATCTACGTCACATCTTCACTTTTATTACTTCTGAGTGCCTCAGATTCTTTAAGCCATCTGATGCATATAAATAAGTTATACGACGTTGCACTATATTACTTTCGTGTAATTCCATGCCCCTTTGCATATAGTGAATTATATGTGCAAGCAACGTAGTTTAAATCCAATTCAATTAAATGCGTAAAGTCATTACATCCTAATCACATTCTGTGTTATGGCACGAAACACCACTGCGCAACACGTTACAATTAAAGACAAATTTTGACAGTTCATAACGACCAACTCTCTTAACTTTAACTTTCACTGCACATACAGAAGTGTATAATTGTATTATAATGCCAGCACTTATGTACATTTAATCTGAAAAGCAATTTATCAAAGAGTGTCTCCTCCACCATGAAAGTCGTTTAGCTTCTCTTACCTGGAGAATGAAGTTCATTTTGTGTAGTTTTTAGCTGTGGTATTCCCCCATAAATAAATAAGCCTACCAGTAGAAGCTAAATATTTGTCTCGCTCGATAATTCGGATGTTAGCGTTCCGACTAATACTTTGTTCTTTTACTTCTTGGTATATGGTGGCATTTCCGATATACATATTTTAAGTCCTAAAAAATAACTGCATTCCAAAACGACGTCAAAGTTTACGACTGCCATAACTATGCAGAAGAATTCCTCTACGCGACTAAAGCCCAGATGCCTATCAATTAACTACAACGGCAGCGAAAGCGTGCGAACTATTTTAAAATTCGCGGGGTTATTAACTTGGGAATTATTCCTAAAATTGTGTGACAAAGAAGTAAGCATTTCTACGCTACCAAACTTCATAAATAAATATTGGACCTAAATTAATGTTCTGTCGAAATTATAAGTAAATGAGGTAATCGGGTTTATTATTTTATGTGTGTTACGTAAATCTATTTTTCCTCAATAACATGGGCTGTTACAATGATCTTAATTAAGTGCAATTTGTAACACTTTGCATTAATTCTAAAAGTTTGTTTATTTTGTGTTTTATTTGTTTTGAAGTTTGTTCCTGTGTTTTGAAGTACAGTGTATATATTTAAGTGTTTTGGTATGAAAATATCATTTGTCTACGTTATTTTTCCTATTTTTTACAGCTATTTCAGTGTTATGGTTTGACAGGTGATATGTTTGATACAGAAGTCGCGGTGAAAATAAACATTGGTTGTTTATGAACAAAGAAGTAGGAAATAGACATAAAATAAGTTAAATTCTTTATTTTATAATAAAATATGTTTGAACATATCTTTTGTTGTTTTAGTGTATATTTGGAGTGTCACAAGCGCCCAATATGAATGTACGCGCGGCGTTGGGGACGCGTGCTGTGTAAACATAAACATTACTTACGTCAGCAGAAACTATATTATTTTGAAAAGTTAACGTCATTGACGTATTCGCGTTATGCACATCTCAGGCAGCTCCAGAGCGGATGCAGGCTGTGATCGGATGCGTGAATTTGCGCCAAAATCTGGGAAGTGGGTCATAAGCTTGCCCAGCTTCCTTCTTCTGGGACTAGGCTTTAGCTGGACCAGTTGCACATTAATAAACTACTCAAATAATAATTTCATTTTCAGAATTAAAGAGTGTCAAAAGTTAACTATTGTAATGTTTCTTGTTTTAAAAGTATTAAATAGCAGTGAGTAGGTGAAGAAGAGGCCCAATATTTATTGTATTGGGGAATTATGAGAAGATACACTGAAGAGCCAAAAAAACTGGTATAGGCGTGCGTATGTAAATAACAGAAGTATGGAATCAATCAGAAAAACGCGATGCGGTCGGCAGCTATATCGGTTACTGCTGCTACAATGGCAGGTTATCAAGATTTAAGTGAGTTTAAACGTGGTGGTATAGTAGGCGCACGATAGATGGGATATAGCATCTCCGAGGTAGCGATAACATTTGGGTGTTCACGTACGACCATTTCACGAGTCTACCGTGAATATCGAGAATCCTGTAAAACATCATATCTTTGACATTGCTGTGGCTGGAAAATGATCGCGAAAGAACGGGACAAACGATGACTTACGAGAATCATTAAACGTGACAGACGTGTAACCCTTTCTCAAATTGGCGCTGATTGGATTTGTGGACTGCCCTGCAGGATTCATGGTTTGAAATGCCTCCTGCATACCTTCAGACATTAGTCGAGTCCATGCCACGTCGTCTTGCGGCACTTCTGCGTGCTCGCGGGGACCCTATACGATATTAGGCAGGTGTACCAGTTTTTTTTTTTTTTGGCTCTTCAGTGTATAAACCTTGTCCTGCTTAATTTTTTTTTCATGAATGGCCGAGGAAAGGTATACCCGGCAAATGTACAAGTGTATAATCTACGACATTTTTACAGACTTATTGAGCACCCCACCCCATAACAAACATGTTTTATATCAGTTTTAACAGAAATATTAAAAAAACATTTATCTAAATTTGCGTTTTTGAAGACTTTTTGCCTATTACAGTACTCTGAGAAAGAAAGGAGGCAGCTCACTAGCTGGCGCTCATTTCAAGGGACACTGAGTAAAATTCACATACAAATTGTGGATATGAACAGTGCTTACGTATTTTAAAAGGGAATTTACTTGTATTATGTGTATTTGGCTGGCAAGGGGACTTACGGGTATTTTATAGAGTATGTTAGAGTGGAACAGTTGAATTTTTAACCATTTTTAACACATTAAAAAGGTAAATAATATTTCTATTTTCTTGCAAGTGGTAGAGGCTAGTACTCTACATACCCTAGTTTCTGCTCAAGCAATTTTTATATTAATAAAGTATGTTCTCCACAAGTGCTAGTGAATATTCTGTTTGTTAGGGTTGATTGGAGAGNAGCAATTTTTATATTAATAAAGTATGTTCTCCACAAGTGCTAGTGAATATTCTGTTTGTTAGGGTTGATTGGAGAGAGGAGGAGTGATATTGATGTGTTCTAGGGAACCCAGAGTAGGACACAATACCAGATCTATTTCTTAAACAACACTTTGGTGTCTTGTTACATTGTGTACACTCATGGTATATATTTTGTATGCGTAACCCCGAACCATCAAAACACCCAATATAACATTTATTATTATGCTACCTTCTCAACTACACAAAAAAATTTTAAAAAAATATGTCCTCTATTAAAATTAGAATAATTACACAGAAATATTTCAGTGGCTCACAGCGTGTTAGCCACGACTTAGAAAGTCTTCTAAATCAGAACAATGATGCTTGTAATGTAGTATTGTTTGTTAGTCTGTAAAAATTTCTGGAGACGGAGGTGCTAGTTCTTACTATCCGAAGCTCTATGAGAGAACAGAGGGGGAGAGAACCGATTGGGGACACACAACAATTGGAAAATTCAGATGAGGAGCATAGTGAGACGACAATATAATTGGAAGGTACAAATGAACTAGTGACGGAGGAACAAAGCATACCTGTTACACAGTCAGATATTCAACAATATACACCACGAGTTACTATAAGTAGAGGTAAAATTCAGAGTCCAATGCAGGCTTACATGCAACAAATTTTGGAAATGATGAATGAGCTTAAACACAGTAAAGCTTCACTAGAACAAGACATAAGTGAAGTAAAAACTAATGTTAATGAGGCCAGAACAAATACAACTACACTCGATTAGAGCATTAATTAAATAAAAACCAACACTGCTACACTGGAGCATAGAATTGGAGTGGTAAGAGCTGATACAAATGGCGTAAGGGAAAAAACAGTAACGTTTGAACATTGCATTAAGGAAGAGTGCAACAAAATTAAGGATGAGGTTACACAACAGGTATAATTTTACACAGGCTATCTTGGATATAAATTTAAGGCTGGAGAGAACTGAATCACAAACTGAAGTAACCACATCAAATAGCTAGAAGAATCATTTTCCAAATTGACAGTGAACAATAAAGATATATTTGCCGCAAATCACACTCCATATAATTAATTCTTTGACAGTGAGGAAGCTTTAATACCATTTGGTCCTTCAAACTTTCAATTGACTACATATCCGGTGAACGGTCAGGCCACGATGCTGAGTGAAGAAATTTGGTAGCCTCTTAACATCGAGGCCTTGACCGCCGACGAAGGTGAAGTGAGGTTAGTATGGAGCAGCGCCGGAATGAAGGGGCGTGGTAAACGGAAAATACCCGAGTAAACCCGTCAAGCAGCGGCGTCGTCCAGCACGATTCCCACATGCAAAAATTTGGGAATCGAACCCAGTTCACCTATGTGGGAGGTGAGTAGTCTAACTACTACACCACCGCAGCCCCTGCCTCGATATTTTTTAAACATGTCACTCCTGGGAAATCAAACGAGTGTTATCTTGCTGTTAACTAACTATGGGCTTTCGGCTAAGAAACGTAGCTCGTGTGGCCACCGGATGTCTCCAGTTTATCGCTGTGCATTCAATGAACTTTGCATCACTGCCAATGGTGAACGAAGGTCATGTGTNACCGGATGTCTCCAGTTTATCGCTGTGCATTCAATGAACTTTGCATCACTGCCAATGGTGAACGAAGGTCATGTGCGATGGTTATACAGTACAGACCATTCTGTCAGTTGCAGGGGAACATATACCGCTGTTAAGTAAGACTGGGACCGTAGCGCTCACCTATAATTCTTCATACTCTGGCACGGTAGTCGTCCGTTTCCCAGAGAAAATCATAATTTGTCGCNGTCGTCCGTTTCCCAGAGAAAATCATAATTTGTCGCTAAATTTACTATTGACAATGTCACAAGTCCCTACCATTGCACGCGGCTCTCTGCTGACACCATCGCAAAAGATGGAGATGTCACTGAGGTGTCAATGGTAAAACATGTCAAGGTCATCGGAACCTACTATTTACCTGTGCTGATCATCTGGGAATGCACCTGGTGTAGGAGCGATGCATTTTCGAAGTATTCACATGTTGTTCTGTGATGGTCAAATGCACTAACAAGGCTATGATCGGCCTTTTCTCGTAAATCTATTGCTCATCCCTCGTGGTGCTCTGTCGGGGTCGTCCGGAACCTTCCCACCATCTGTGAGTAGCTTCGCGTGTCCATCGCTCCCAACACAACCTGACTGTAAAGTCCAGACGTCTCACGTGACGAGTCATTTGATGCGCTGTCCACCCTGCGTCTCGGAGTCGTACTGTTCAAACGCTTGCAAAACTCGTCAGTTGATCGTATAGCTGTCTCGCACGTCTTCTCGGCATACCTACCTCTTATTCATCGTGTGTGTAATACAATATGCGCTATTCTGAAAACTATTTACAGTGTGTAGCCACATGAAGGATGCTGGCAGCTTCCTCGTACGCTGTATGCGCATACATCGACTACATGAAACTTTAGTATTCCGCATGGCATTTACTGATGTGCCTGTATACCAGTTTACTGAAAGGTTTTCCCAAATCAAGGAAAAAGTAATGTCAATAACTGAATTTTAAACTTATTAAAAAATTTTAAATATATTTTATTATGTAAAAGTGATTAACAATTATCAAGATTATGTTGATGTGTTAAAACTCTTACTCTTAAAAACTAGTAAAAAAGATTTTCAATAACTTTGCTGAAAAATAAAAAAGAATTTTATTTTTCAATCACAATTTTTCCTGAATACACATCTATTCCGAAGAAAACAAAAAATTATCTAAACCCTAATGTTAAGCTGCAAGAATCGCCGTTTAACAAATATGAACATTTGTGTGATACACTATAATACAAAACTGTTTTTAGATCAACATTGATTTATTGTTGTAACATTCACAATACATTTCCCATGCATTATAAACCACTCTAGCTCATTTATTACGTTTGAGGTACTTATTAGTCACTGGGTAAACTTTCTTTCAAGTCATCCAGACATCATCACTTACACTATTTTTAAAGATTTCTCAACTTCTTTTAGCACTTTATTTTGTAGATCCATTTGCCATCTACTTCGATCGTCTCGCTGGCCTTCTTGTAGTTGTCAATCAATCACTGTTTCGGCAAAACATCCTCTCCTTGCTTTCAGAGGACGTCCTCGCACTCTTCTGTCGGACAGTGACTTACGATCTGTTTTGGCCGTCTTTCTTGATCCACGCGCTAAATTTGATATAAAGTTTAAATTCTCTCCTTTGGGGCGCCTCTACACATTTTCACGTATATTAATTCTCTGCGAAATACCACCACATCTAAAACGTTCAAGTTTGGATACACTTATACTCTTTCGCATTCCATTCATCTCTACTGTTTGTAGGCGTTCTTTCTGGCTCCCACTCAAGATAGGAGTCAGTGAGTAAGTGAAGAGATTCGGGCGACTCTTAACAGCGAGATCTTGAGAGCCGATGAGGAAAATTGAGGTGAGTATGGAAAAGCGCCTGAATTTAAGGGCGAGGAAACGGGAGATTCCGGAGAATGCCCTCTGACCAGAAGCAAATTGTTGGGCACAATTCCCAGTTGAAATCTGAGAATGACCCGGCCGGGGATTGAACCCAGCTCGACTTGGTGGGAGGCGAGCAGGCTAACCACTTAGTCAAGATAGAAACATTATTTGTATGATTAATTGCCAATTGCTCATTTATTAATTTTTATGGCATTATTTACCTGTTAGTTTCCCCCTAGGAACAATTGCTATACAGTTGTTTGTACTTTGCAGTATTTTCAAGTGCATGATGCCCATGTGTGCTGGTGAGAATAACTGCCTTAAATTACGTCATTGGTGGAGTCGGAGAGTTTTAAATTTTAAGCATCCGTTGGAAGGCTTCCTACTTGGGCTTGGTGTAAGTAAAATAACAAGTAAGTGTTACTAATATTAAAACATACCTATATCTCTACGCAAAAATGAAGTTACATTCAATAGAGCTTTGTAGTTATAACAGCATTTACGTGAATACATTTCTTAATAGTTCTTATTTGTGATAATATTCGTAAATACAAAACTTGTTTCTAGCTTTTTAGTTTAACTGTGAGTTTATAAATAATAGCACACATCTAATTTTTGCTGTAGTCTGTTTTTCTTATTTCTTGAATAGCTTGTTTTCTTCTAGTATACACGTATCTTTAGAAAGTCAGTGGCTGGGAAAATTTCTGAGCGTGCAGAGGAAGTAGTCCGGCTAACAAAAGTTTTGTTAAAAATTTGTTACTTTTTAAACTGTTCTTTAAAATGTTTTGCAGATTATAATTTCAAGTAAAATTACTTACTACAGTTTATTCAACATTAAAGTAGGTTATGATTAACGTGTGTAGAAATAATTGTTAGAATAGCAATTCACCAGTAAGCGTATACAAAATTGTGTCCATATTTGCAGAAATAAACCAAAATACTAGACAAAGAATTAAAACGTTCTGTTATAATGACAGTTCATTATTATACGTTTAATTCATAATATTATTCATTGTGTGATGTGTGTGAACAACTAATGAATGTCACGTTAATGAGTGCCAAAAAAATTATTCCTGTAATACCTTGTAATATTTTGAAGATAGTAATCAAAACCTGTACCTCTACGAAGACTAAATTTACGATGATTGGGTTGTAAAGTGATCATCGTATCTGTGTGACTCCAGCTATGAAGGTACAAAGCGGCGTATAGAGTTGCTAAACGCCACTACGTCACATCTGCGGTAGCTGCCAATATAAAATAGAACTATCAGAAAACTATATAAGGCAGCCCTGTGCGCTTTGCCAAATATTTCAGACACATTACGTGAAAATTCGTATCTGGTTTTACAGTAACGGATATTGTTTACGTGATTGCAACAATTACCGGAGAGTGGCCGCGGTAGTGGTAAGCACGCTCGCCTTCCTTCAAGGCGAACCGGGTTCCTTCCCCGACCGGGTCACCCCCCAGATTTCCGCATGTGGGAATAGTTCCGAAAGATGCCGCTGGTAGGAGGGTTTTCTCGGGGATCTCACGTTTCCCCCCGCCCTTCCGTGTCGCCACCGCTGCGTACTTACCTCAATCAACCTCGTCGGCTGTCGAGACTTCGCTGTTCAGAGCCACCCACATCTCTTCACTCGTGACTCCCGGATAAGCAATGGGAGCTGTGGGCGGCCGCTTCAAGGACGAACGTTTTAGATCGAGCTGTTGGCATGCCCCAGCGCACGTGCTCTGCGGTCACTCTATCCTCCAAGGGACCATTTTCACTGCAAGCCTCTTCCCTCTGCCGCTGACACGGAATGAACTGCGACCGCAGCTGCGGCGTCTCATCTACATTAATGAATAAACATGTCCCCGCACGCTTCAGTCTGGTGTAACGAAACGAGAATCCACAACGATGCGCCCGCACACTTGTTATAATTACTGCGTGTTAAAACAACTGCAAAATGGCGATGAATCATAAGCAGACGTCACCGGTATTTTTTATTTCATTTCCGCAGCGTCAGAAAAAAATTTGCCGCTATTTTAGTGCCTACAGTTTATGGTAACTTCAAACAACTTTATTTTCACAAACCATTTATGTTTTTTTTTATTGCGAAACAACCATATAAATTTTAGGGTTGGGTTGTAGCGAGTCTATAATAAAATCAAATAAGCCATGTACTGAAAATCAATTAAATAGTCAGTTGTAGTGAATAGAACGCACTATAGACACTGCAAATCATTCTGTGGTACAACAAAACTGTTTTTATACAAAATTAAAGCTGCTTCTGTTCAAAAAAAATTATTTTGTTAAAGTATAATTTTTATTTTGCTGCAAAAATTTTGATATGCAAATATATAAATTCAATAAAATTTTATTCAGTGGGCAAATAATTGTTATTTGTTTGAACTAGGATTGCTGGGTAACTTTGTTTAAATTGAAACAAGGAAACTTAGTTTTAAAGTGGCGAACATATATGCAATTTTCTGTGTGAACCTATCTGGACGGTTCTCTGTTGAGCAAGACTAAATAACGGCTGTTCATCTCTGCCAAACAATAGGTATATGGAAAAATATATCATTATTACTACGTATTTTAATGTGTTAGAAAATCTTAGATTCGGTGACTTTTATTTTAATGTGTAGCGAGCAAACTGCTTCGTATGGTGAAATTTTGGCTGACTACGTAGCATTTAACTGCTCTTATTATTATATTTGCTGTCTTTAAGTCTCCTCGGGCTATTTTCTTGACACTGCAGACTTCACGTATCTTAGACGAGTTCGCTGACCACTAAACCGAGTTTACAAGCATAAAGATGACCACTATGTAAAATTTAAATTTAGTTATTAAATTTTTTTTGTAGTATATTACCGCAAAATGTAATTTAAAACTATACTCCACCAGGGCCTAAATATTGTGTTGCGGTACACTTTTCCGTTAGAGCGACTAATTTTATAGTACAACACAGGAACAAAGCAAATTTTACTATTACTTTGCTTGTACAATGGAAGATCGTGTAGGAAAGATTATGTTCACGCGAATTATTTATTCGTTGTTGGTGACACATTGCAGCTTAAAACTCCTAATATGAAACCAGGTAAGTCTTACGTAGAATAATGTCCTATTACCTGGTCCATAATTTCATTGCCTGAGACATGACACAATTCCTGTTAAGAAGGACCGGAGTACAATTTGGTGTTGTGTGTGTATTATTTATTACAAAACACATATGCATAATAACTACCGTAGTCACATACTATAAGATAAAACAAGGATGGACGCAAGCTTCAAGAATTTCGAAAGTGGAAAGTAAATTACTTTCACTCCTTGCAAAACGTAGATGAATTAGTTATATACCCCGCTTCTCTGAAATGATAAGCGGCAGCAAAAATTAACATACGGACGCATTTGCGGACCAACACAAATACCATTCTGTATAATCTACGGAACAGTTAGTAAGTTGGGTAACAATTTTATTTCATATTTCCGATTGCATATTTTTGAATCACAGTAACGAACCTCCTGACTAGCGAACTCAAACCCGTAATAGATTTATGTTGCGAAAAGGGTCGTCAAAATAAAGAAATAGTGTCTCTAATATTCTTGCAGCAGTCGTCGGGTTTGGTATAACTATCGTCATGGTCTAATTATAATTTTTTTTAATTTATAGCATGACTGCTTGCTAGGATTCAACGTACTGTACAAATGTCCGACAGTTTTCTTTCCTTATTGGCTGTCATGCATGTATGAAGCTACTATCCTAATTTACTGGGCCAATGAGGTTGCTGATACTTTAAGGCAGAACATTTGTGATTGGTACGCAAACAACTTAGCCGAGTCAAAACCTTGTTCATTCAACCATGAAAGAATAAACTAGTTAGAGTGTTATAGAGTATATGTTGGCTCAAAATATTTTCGCGATTTTTCATTATCACTAGCTATATTATATTCCGCCTCAACTTTACGTAACGCCTTCGTAAACACGATTGTGGACGTTTTTGTCTCTCCATTTATTAATAATGATCAGTAAATTACACATTTTTATACTCATGCTTTCCCCCGATCTTTTTGTCAATTTATTGGAGCTTTTTTTTCACTTTTTTTGCTGTTCTAATTTGAATTATATATATATATATTTATTTATTTATTTATTTACGTCGTAAGTTTACCACAGAAATTGTTTCTCTTCGGTTTGCTGTTGGCAGAATCGTATTTCTCCTAAAATATATTCGAGATGTTCATCAGAATTTTTATAGAGATTGATATGTCCTTTGATTAATAAATAATGTTTTATTTATACAACGGTGATGTTTTATGTTGAGCGATCCACCCTGGCCATTTTTGACATGATTTTTGGTTCCTTCGCGTTGCATCTACATTTACAGTCAGAACTAATCAATGGCAGAAAATCAGCTGGCTTCTGGATAAAATTACAACCGGTCTGATAAGATAAGTTCACATTTACACGTTGCTTTAGGATACAAAATAGTCTACAAAATGCGTTTGTCGCAAAACAATACCCATTTGCACGGCAGCATTAGTGCAGCGTTACTCTACAATCTCCAATTATAAGTATCTAAATAAAAACATTTTTGTGAGATTTTACGTTCGTTCTCCGCACGATGTAAAGTTAACTAAAATCAGAATGTATTATATGGTATTGGGGGTAAGGGTAAAGTAGTTTGGGAGACAATTAGTCATTGCTCTTCCACCTTTCTGCTGGTCATCAAGGGGGAGGGGGGTAAGGTTTAAAATATTAAAACATTTATCTCAATGCTTAAATTAACCACTGGAATACATACACAGGGTTTCTCTAACTTTAGAGCTGACACCGATTAAGCATAAACAAGTTTCTAGTTTTCAGTAACCGAGTTATTTAGCAAATCAACGCTAAACGAAGGCCTGAACCTTCGTGATGATTTAGTTGTCCTTGATTTTAAGTTATCTATCAACAAGCTATTATTAATAATTTCATTAATTGAATTTCCATATTGATTACTTTGCTAGAATATTGGATGTATTTTTTTCGGAACCGTTTGGTATCATCATAAGTTAGAAATTGTCAATACTATTGAAATGTAATGAAACAAAAAACACAATAGGACTGCAATATTTTTGACTTGAAATCAGGGTTGAGGGTTGTGGCCCATTGTCGTGGTGCCTCCTCCCCTTTTCAGATTAAGAAGATGCTGCATCCGTGTCAAGTGGACAGAAACACGTGACTTAATCAGAAGTTATTTATAATAAATGATTTTCGGACGTCCAGTTTATAAAGAATGTTCACTTTCGTTATAAATATTTAGCGACCAAAAGTAATTATTTTCTTAACTTAGTTATGTCAATTAGATGTAACAACCAGTATAAAACTATTCTCAAAATAAGGAACCTGTTATTTATTTGGGAGAGTTCGGTGCTCAGAATATATTTTTAATTAATTCTATTTCTGTTATTTTAATAATTACGTACGTATTAAGGGTAAATATATAAACTTAATGTCACTTCGAAATGACAGTAAAAAATTTTTTGTATGAAATAGACTCATTAAAGCTGTTTATTACTGAATTTTTTTTTTAAAACCTAATTACATTTTTATAAAAAAAATTGCTATAAAAATTATTTAATAATACATATGAACTGTAAATCTGGGCTAATAACAATTTTGCAATTTGTGAAAATATTTGAACGGGAAGTACTTAGAGTAATGCATTTTGTGAATGTGTGCTTTGTAATTGAAATATTATTTTAAAGCATTCTTGCCAGAGCAGTAACGATCATTTTTAGTGGTTTTGTTATAAAGTTCTGACAACATCTCAAATTTTCGATAAATATACGAGAACGCAGGTGTGCCTACTCCCCCCTTGGCAGTATGACTCAAGGAACCCCCCTCCCCTTTTTCCACACACACACACAACCTTTTCCCCTCTTTTTCCTGGTTGTTCGTGCACGCTGTGTGTGCCCGCGCCCACAGCATAGACTAGAGGCATATTTCATTCTACATTTATTTGCTTGTGTAATCGTGTATGATAATGTTTATTCACAACAATATCTTTATAGTGTGTACAATTTTTCCAAGACAGAGGAGAATGTCTTTGGTTTAATGATCGGCTGAGTCCACTTGATTCAGCAATGTTTGTCGTGGAGAGAGCACAAAGCTTAACTCTTTAATTTCTTATACACGTGTATTTGAAATAATCCATGACAATGGTTCACATTTTGATAGTAAACCATGCTTGACTGCTATTAATGCAATAAAAACACAAAAAATAAAAATGTTACCCTGACCCTAAGCAAAAAAATTATAATTTACAAAAAGTTCCCGAAAATATGAAATTAGGTATATAAGTGAAATATAACAAGCAATATCAACTCACTGTATATAGACATTCAAATCCTATCAATTAAATTTGAAAGTTAAAACATATACAATAAATTGCATTAAAAATTTCCCTGTTAAATTTTTATCACTACGGTGCTGTTAGCGATTTTAACCCGAATTGTGCATTCATTGAGCAATGTGACAGTACATCATAATTACGAGCGATAAAACATCCAACCAGCATTGAACTTACACACATATAAAATAATTTGTCTCATACTCTCGCATTGATTCTTAAACAATATACAAACAAGTTCACTATANTGTCGAGAAGGAGTAAACTGGATGATATAGGGCCAAGTCAGTCAGGGTTCAATAAAAAGGAAGGGGGGGGGGTACATGAAATGACACACATTCCGGCCTTAAGATGGTGTTGGGGAAGAACGAAGATAAAATCAACCATCTACTATATAACCAACTACCATTGTCATGATGTTGACCAACAGTAAATTTAAAACAGAATACCATGAACTTGTAAAAATCCTAAAAACGTCTTCAGACAGAGCGGTTTAAGGGAGGCGCAACTTTGAGATGTTTTTAGATATTTCGTTAAGTACCTGCAAGACTACAAATTATTCCAGGGTTATAACAATAAAGAAAAAATAAATACTATTTATTATTGAGCAGAGTATTTAAGCAACGTCCGAGAGAGATTAGGACGACTCTTTACATCAATGTCTGGAGAGCCGATGAGGATGAAGTGAGGTGGGTATGGAGCAGCCCCAGAATCCAGACTGCAAGGGCGGGGGGAAACGTGAGATCTCCGAGAAAACCTGCCAGCCAGTGGCATCGTCCAGCACGATTCCCACATGCGAAAATCCGGGAGTGACCCCGCCGGGGATTGAACCCGGACTGCCTTCGCTCTAGCCGCTACACAGACGCGGCCCCTCAGCAGCATCTGAGAATAATTATATAGTAATTTATGCAGCCGAGTACCGATTGATGATGCTAATAATTCCTCTGTCCGATTTTTCTTCCGATGCATTTCTTTCTTATAACATTGTACTCTGGATATAGAGCTTCCAGCTATTACCATCGCCGTACTTAAACTCTATTAAATTGTATTTTACATTTACACTATTTTTAGTTTTGTAGGCGTGCTTTTTCCTGCAGTTTTCCGTCCACTTGTCCTGTCNTTGTATTTTACATTTACACTATTTTTAGTTTTGTAGGCGTGCTTTTTCCTGCAGTTTTCCGTCCACTTGTCCTGTCGTACTGTTCCGTTGTACATTCAAAATAGACACCTGTACTTAAAAAGCTTCTGTTGTTTAGGCATGATTACGTTTACATTCTCGCAAAAAAAAACCTGCACCTTTAAATATCCTGGGAAACACAACCGTAAAAATACGTATGCGCACAAGTTCCGCACAACTCAAAACAACGGACGTCCACGTTGAAATGAACTGCACGTGACCGGCGGGAACCTCCCTAGACAGGGGTGTGCTGGAATTGGGGTAGTACCGGCCGTTNGTGCAAAACCAATACTTCCAACGACTTGCTTTATTTTTTCTCGCATCCAAATTAGTCCTCGCTTTTTTTCCCCACACAGAAGAATACTTAAAAAGGTTTTTTTTAAACCATTTTTCACTTCCCTCCCTCTTTCCCCCCGGAGGGGGGGGGGAGAAATTTCTATGGCGCAGCTTGCGTCATGGACCCCTCTCCCCCTTCCACCATATGCACCATTGTAATACTTCCTTCATTTCACTTGAGAGGCCTTCCCTAATGCGACCCGCTTTTCTTTTACCGGGTCGCTTGGGTGAATTCCTTGGGAAGAGCTGACAGTTATTTGGGTTCGTATTTCGTGACAGCAATGAAGTTCTTATTGAACATTCCCCTTTCCCTAAACCTTGCTAGCAGTAGGTAAAAATTGCTGAGCGCACTGGTTGTGATCTGCCCTCCAACCTCCTTCGACTAGTTCGTGTTGGAATTGTTTGGCCTTCGTCTCTTCAGTGATTTAGTTTCATTCAGAAAAATGCAACTGACCTGAAGTAGTAGTTATGAACGGAGTTTTAGAGTTTATTTAGCATATTTTTACGTGTTGAGTAGGCTTTTCCGTGTTTAATGTTTTCCTTCCTGCATTAAAACAACTCACACGAGTACTTACAGGTCTCGTTGTAGCTTGCTGTTCAGGACGCTGAAGATTTTATATTATTTCCTTGCTGTATTTTGTCACAACATTTGTGTATTTTTCTGGAATCAATACCGGCTTCATTAATCAACTCTCCAATAAATATGACATTCTTTACTTCGAAAAAACGATACTTTTTTACCTAACAGTGTTTAAAATTTCCTGTAAATTACGGAAAGTACTAAAAAAAATTTGAGATTTATTTGTAAATTTAGGGACGTTTCGTTTACGGCTTTAACATTAATTCCAAAATGAAACTTATACATTAGTGCGTCTTTCCGGAAACTTCTGTATCTATACAGAATTTTTTATGTTTTTCGGATTACAATTAATTATAGTTCGGTTTATTTGAGGCGTTGGTTCATTAATATATTTATTTTCATAATAAAGATTAATACTGAGAAAAATTACTAATATAAAAATTCAATTTTATTTTCCCCAACATACCATCGTTCTGTGTTATGCGAGAAAATTAAGTTACAATTTGCAGAACGAAGATAAATTTTTAGTTTTTCGTTTTCTTGCTGGTTTTGAAGTGCCGCTGCCTGTCACAAGCAGCCTGCGCTAATTATATTTTGTTTCATTCTGTTTGTCAATGATATGAATGTCCAAAATGTCATAACAAAACCGTAATTTCCGTTTGAAGTGGTAATGAACACTTTGTGATGTTTCGACGACCTTCAGAGTTTTCCGCATTTACTATTAATGGAAGTTAGTGTTGTGTTTCGCTAGTACGGCGCTGTTTGCGTATGTTAGCAGTACATTTCCGTAAAGACTCAGTTATTTTACGTTAATTTGTTCATAATGAAAATATTATCAGAAACATGCTTTAACAATTAACATAATATGACGTCATAAAATATTAACACATAATGGTTACCCTATCAGATTCAGGCAGACTAGGTACCAACTAATTGTGTAAAGGGAGTAAATAGATATGTTTTTCAAAACATGATATGCAGGCAATACGTTCAGTATGAAACTATAATTTTCAATAGTTACGTTAAATAGATGAAACAGTGCTTGATTTAGAATAATGTCGTAATTTTAAAATTTTTTAAGAAGAAAAAATTGGTGCGCTTTTTTTTTAGCGAAAATATTTTTTTGACTCTCGCATCGTATTATGTGGAGAAAACCTAATTATCTTGGGTAATATTNTTTTTTTTAGCGAAAATATTTTTTTGACTCTCGCATCGTATTATGTGGAGAAAACCTAATTATCTTGGGTAATATTATGTTTAAGAAAAAGATTTGAGTTTTTGTTATTCAGCAGGAGTTGTTGAAAAAAATCAGATTAACGCCCACTTTTGACGTTAGTCCACACTATCTTCGACACGTTAACTTTAACAACGAAACACATTATAGCTAACTAATTTGTATACTGACGAACAAAAAGTGAAACACAGAGAAAGAATTTGATGCGCGTGCATAGTATCGCTGGATGTGTAAATGTCTGTAAGGTTGTAATTATCTTTATGGTCTGGAACGGCCACCAGAGTGCGTTAGTTGTTCCGCCATGATTATAACGACAGTATTGTCACACGAGTGCGAAGCGTTTCTCAATAAAATGAGGGAAGGCCATCGAACATTAGAGCACGCCTTGTGGACGCGTTATAGAGCGTTACCAAGGCTGCGAACTCTACAGAGCGGCTGGCAGTTTCTGTACTCATGTGAGCGGGTGGGGGGCGTATAGTGCTACTGTCAGGCACGTGGGGCATTCCGGACGTCACNGGGCACCTGCATTACTTCGTGAACGCACCCGTCGGCAACGACAGACCACGCAAAGGGAGAATCATCACGCAGTGTCCAGATCATTGCGCAGGAACATCGAGTGTTGGCCGCTTGTGCTGTCCGAGCACAGTTACCGGATACTCTGCAACAACCTGTGTCATCCCGCGCCACGTCTATAGGCGAATGGGTTCGTACTGATTACGGGTTCGCCAACTCCACGTGTCGGTGACGTTTGGAACGGTGCCGCAAACAGAAAGGCATAAGAAGGCATTTCACGACTTAACTATGCACTTTTGAAATCAACCTTTGAAAACTGTCACTTCTACTACCTGTATATACTTAAACGGGCACACTGACTGGCATGCCTAGTTTTAAAAGGGTTTTGGGGCCCGCAGTGGCTGAGTGGTTAGACTGCTCGCCTCCCACTAAGGCGAACCGGGTTCGATAACCGGCAGGGTTCGCTCCCGGATTTTCGCACGTGCGCGTCGTGTCGGACGATGCCGTTGGTGGGCGGGTTTTTCTCGGGGATCTCCCGTTTCCCTCGCCCCTTGCAACCCGGCGCTGCTCCATACTCACTTCGCTTCGCCCTCGTCGGCTTTCAATGCCCCACATAACTCTCCATTCCTGGCATCACGGTGTGAAAAGCCACAGGGTATGATTTGAACTCACCTCTAGCATTGATTCTGGAGATCCTGACAGAACAACGATATTTCTGTGACATTCTACATAATCATGTGTTACCTCTCAAGTGAGGCAGCATCTTGATACAGTCTCTCAGGGTTATATTCGTTTATACTTATCTTCATAAATATTAATGTACAAATCAGGTAGCATCAGTTTTCAAGTTAGAGGCAATGTCAAATATTTAATAATTTCCATGTATAGCTACATATATTTGTCCAAATTTGTAAAATATGAGTGTTTCCTAATAATTTTTTTTTCGTAGAGTTTTACATATATTTGCTAAGTATGTTTCATACAAAATAAACTTTTAGGTTGCAATAGCTAAGTTATTTCCATTCCAAACAAATGTATGTAGTCAGTTTTATTTACTGCGATAGTGGGAACCACCGAAATAAAAAAAAAACCCGCTAGCAAGGTATGACGAGCGAAATGTAAATCAAAATTGACGGTGTTTTCTTTACTGATATACAAACCGCGTAGAGCTGCAAGATATTTATTAAGTCAGTCGAAGCAGTTCGGTTAACCAGCATTGCATATCGTGTAAACACCACATGGCAACGGGGCAACATTTTAGTGCTTTCTTCATGTTTTCCCATATTTGCCAAAGTTAATAATTTATCAAATTCTCACGGTATTGGTTAACATTTGAAAATAGACCATTATGCTGCCCTGTTTTAATATGCATGAACAGTGAATGGACCACACAGGTAGAATAAATTTCGTGGTAAATTGTACAGAATGTTCGCAGAGCGGATTGGCAATACTAAAAACAAAATTTTAATAAAAGCGGATTGCGAGGATTCGGAGTAAGCTGATGAATGAGACAAACGAACTTTCCAACCAAATTGAAATAATTTTTATTATCTTTATAAAACCTGTTATTTGTTTTTACTATCGGGTTGATTGTTAGTGGTTGATGGCTTACGTGATGAAATATCCCACATCTCTACATAAAAGGTGAAGTTGATTGGTTCTTGTCGGTAAATGAGGCGAGGTTGGAGCTTCTGCGGAATGCAAGGGTATGGAGAAATGGAAGTTCCTCGAGAAAACCCGCCGGCCAATGGAAACGTCCGCCACGTTTCCTATACTTGAATATTCTGGTGGTCCCGCCGGTAATCGAACCTTTTTCGCCATGGTGGAAGGCGAGTAGTCTGACCACTACACCACCGCTGACCCCCATCTATGTAAAAGTTGCACACGTGTTCATTACTTGTCTGGAATTCTGAAGCTCGTTAAAAAAATTTGATTTACTATATTTGCTCTTAATGCGCAGTCGCTCACCAAAAATTTGCTAACCGGTAAGTCAGTTCTGGAGTGCAATGTAAATAAATTGTGAGTATTCAGGTGGAAACCATTATCTTCAATGTGTTACAGCTTGTGGGGAACACAGAGGTTCGCGCGGCATATCCGCCGGAAGCAGTGATAAAGACAGGAACCTCCTGAAACGTCACGTGCATCCAAGTTCACGGCCCGTTGACGGGTATTCTGATGCTATGGAATATGGACTAGACTCCATTCGCATCCAACTTTTCAGAAGCCCTGCTAAAGTTATACTTCTAATCTATTCCTCTTTCCCATGCAAGCATTGCTTAACTAAGTATAGAAAATCACGTCAAAAAGGTGACGCGCAGCATTTGTGCGCACTCAGCTTAATATTATTTTGCACAACAACAATTTCTTACTAGGCGTTGCCAACACACCTATATTATATGTGTTTTATTCACATCGATTACAAACGAAATATTATAATTCATAGAAAAAATTTATGTAAATATCCAATTTAAACAAAAATAAAATAATTTTATATTAACTCAAGTATAAAACGCTTGTGATATGTGTATATTTAAGAAACAATTAAACACGTCATGTTGGGTGATTTTTTAAAAATTTTGTTAAAAAGGTGTGATGACACAGTGATTATACTATAAAAGAAATTTATCATTTACAATAAACTCTAAACAAATAAATGTCAATAAGTCTTTCCTGTGTGAAATTGAGGTAATCTAACAAAACAGTAAAAATTTAAATGTAAAAAATGTTCTTTAAAATCGGCGTTTACTCTTGTCTGACTGAAAGTTTAGCAATGCCCATTGATGTCANTTCTTTAAAATCGGCGTTTACTCTTGTCTGACTGAAAGTTTAGCAATGCCCATTGATGTCAGCTTTTATTCATATTGTGTAATATTCAGTACACCTCAGTGGCGGTTGCTTAGGGTTATTAGTTTACTTATTATGATAAACCCAAAAGGGATGCTTTAAAATAAGCGCGTTTTATAAATGGTAAATTTCAATAATGACAAGACGCTCGACGGAAGTAAAACGGAGTCTAGAGACGTGATTAAATGTTGGCTACTTCAATTACAAAATCAATGAACCATATAACAGTTATTCTCTCAAAATGTTATATCTCTTTGCCGTTATTTCTGAACGCTACTTTCCCTTATATTATTTTCAAAGAGAGTTTTGCCTTTGGGAGGCATCCTGACATAATGGTCCACTCACTCCCTTACCACTTTGAAAAAAAAGTGTAATTTTACACTATATGTATATGGCAGAAGAGTTTCCGCCAATATTAGTGTAATTTTACACCAACCATGCTCATGTGTTTTTACTTTTGTGTCCCAGTATAATGCCCTTTAAACAGGTAAAATAATCAAGCCACTGTACTTGTATTAATACAAGCTCGTGCGTCAAATGAGACGTGCTACAAGAGCAGAAAATAAATTTTAAATATTTGTGAAATATTACACTATGGCAGGTGTATATCTTTAAATTTTCAAAGAATTGCACACACAAACCACGCGATGTAGACTCCTTTTACAATCACGAATTATATACTGTGGCCTTGGACCATCCTGTTATGAAGTGATCAGGCCTTAGCTCAACGGTCTGCCAGATCACACCTTCAAACATTGAACCAGGACACGAGTGTAATTGCAACAACACCTCGTGAAAGACAATTGCAGAAATCCTCTCCACTGGCCAGTAAACGGAGCCGAACATATCAAACAACGCGCCCGATATAGGCCAGCGTAACCCCGGGAGCGGTGTCTTTTATCGTCGGGCCACTGGAACGAGAAGACCACTGAAGATGGGTGTGCCCGGCCGTCGTTCACCGCCTCCTAGAATCAGCCTCCGACAGCATGAACAAGGTGGGGACTTTCCAATTCGACTGTAATAGTAATGGCATGAGGTAATAATACTTAATATAATAAATTAGCATTTTGGTATTCCATTTAAGCTCCCCCGATTAATAGTCGCGTAATTAGTTATTGTATAATCTTTATGTTCAATAAACCCCATCTTATACTGCTGTGCTCTACCAAATCATGACTCATTATTTAGCTACGCCCATAACCCGTTTCAGGTATGAACTGACTTAAAAAGAGCTAATTCATAACAATCCACTCACAAAAGTTTCACAACCTGAAAAACTTCCGGTACTAACAAGATTCGAACCCATGACCCCCGCAGCAACTGAAGTGTCGTGAACACTAGACCACCAACATCTGGTATTTAGCGAAGATTGTTACCTGGGACAATCAGTTTGTAGCGGTATGTAGTATAAGAACCAAGCGGCAGGTGCAAAGACTCGGTTATGTTTGACATAATTTGGTAATATCTTAGAACACCTTTCGTCGTTCTCACAACGCGGTTTTTTATTCCCTGCTATGCCTATTTTCCCTTTAATTATACAAGTGGCAAAGAGTTAAGTCATTGTAGCTGTGGGACGACTGAGCCGTTCAAAACCAATAACTTCGCACGGTCAGTAAATAACACAAAACTTTTTTGGCTGCCTACTCAAGCACCCTTGTTTATGAACGCAAATTCATCCTTTATTTGATCGTAATAATTGTATTTTCACTCAAGGTGCCAATATAAACTAACACATATTTAGTCATTGTAAAAGTGCACTATGGAACATATATTATTTCAATGATAACATCGTGTCAATACAATGAGAGTACAGTAATAAAATGCAAAATTAGGAGGTTTGTTACTTTGTCGTGATGAACTTTTACACTTACTTTTAAACGTGTACTCTTAATACCAACATTCTATTTAATAAATCTATAAATCCGTGTATATTAAACATCGATTTCTACACTCTAAATCAGAATCGGTGAGTATTTCACTATGTAAAACAGTTAAAAGAATATGATTTATCCAACAGTCAATTCAGTCAAATTAGCTGATGTTGAACTACGTTTTACTAGCGGAAGTGCCAACCAGCAAGCAACAAGGTACAGCACAGCGCTAACGACATCGCTCCTTGCAACAGTTCACCACACGCCGTTGAACTGGCGACCCGAGAGTGGCTCGTTCCTAGAGAGAAGCTTTTAGCCAGGCACGTAAATCACGTCACTCTGACCCCTGAGTCGGGGGGTGGGGGAGGTGTGTACCGTAACCTGAGGTGGTACAGTCTATTCGCGGTTTCTTCACGCTTTTTGAATCACACCTTTAAAAAATCTCCTCACGTATGACGTATTTGCTTCTTTCCTAAATATTTAATGTATCACAAGCGTTTTATACTTGTGTTAACATGAACGTGCCTTATTTTTTGTTTAAATTTAACCTTTACTTATATTTTATCTACAGGTTATAATATTTCATCAATGATTAACATGAATAATACAGGAGGAAATAGGAGTGTTGGTAATGCCTAGTAAGATTAAGTTCTTATGCAAAATATAATTATACTGCGTGCGGACGAATGCGGTGCGTTGTCCCACGGGTGTGATTTTCTATACTTTGTTAAGCTTTACTTGCATCAGACGGACGCTTCAGATAAATGGGAAGTAACCGTCAATGGACTATAATTTCTACCTGCTGGGATAGCTTTGGACAACTCCAAATGCTGGTTTTGTTGTCCTCTGGTGAAGACCTAGACCTGCGCAGATATCGTTAAAAAATTTAAATACACAGCCACAGTTCGCTTTTTTTATTTGTCACCAAATGAAGTTGTTGAGTGGTTCGAAGTTGACCAAACAGACATGAAGCAACCCTTTTTTTTTCGGTACTGGAAATTTTCAATCTCAGGTAGATTGTGCCTAACATCTCGTAAACAGCGATATAGATAGATTGTATTATACTGTATTGGAAAACGCGTACCCCGGTGTTGTGCTTGAAGGGTCATGGCTCAATGGGACGGCTCACAAACTAACTTATGAGATGACTTAAACTTACACCCTTGTCTTACCCAGGATTCGAACCCACATCCGCAGACAGCCGGCGAACCTACCGACTGCGCCACGAGAGGATGGCGATAGGGATAGAGCAAGTCGCTCAGAGAACCAAGGACATGTAAGGAATCAGATATGTCAACATTGAAAGGAACAATCCTGGCATCCACCTGGAGTGATTTCGGAAAACTCAAATCAACGTGGCCGAACCAGGAATCGAACAGGGTACCTCCGGANCTTGCATCAGACGGACGCTTCAGATAAATGGGAAGTAACCGTCAATGGACTATAATTTCTACCTGCTGGGATAGCTTTGGACAACTCCAAATGCTGGTTTTGTTGTCCTCTGGTGAAGACATAGACCTGCGCAGATATCGTTAAAAAATTTAAATACAGAGCCACAGTTCGCTTTTTTTATTTGTCACCAAATGAAGTTGTTGAGTGGTTCGAAGTTGACCAAACAGACATGAAGCAACCCTGTTTTTTTTCGGTACTGGAAATTTTCAATCACAGGTAGATTGTGCCTAACATCTCGTAAACAGCGATATAGATAGATTGTATTGTACTGTATTGGAAAACGCGTACCCCGGTGTTGTGCTTGAAGGGTTGTAATGGGACGGTTCACAAACTAACTTATGAGATAACTTAAACTTACACCCTTGTCTTACCCAGGATTCGAACCCACATCCGCAGACAGCCGGCAAACCTACCGACTGCGCCACGAGAGGATGGCGATAGCGATAGAGCAAGTCGCTCAGAGAACCAAGGACATGTAAGGAATCAGATATGTCCACATTGAAAGGAACAATCATGGCATCCACCTGGAGTGATTTCGGAAAACTCAAATCAACGTGGCCGAACCAGGAATCGAACAGGGTACCTCCGGANGAGTGATTTCGGAAAACTCAAATCAACGTGGCCGAACCAGGAATCGAACAGGGTACCTCCGGAATGCAAGTCCAGCGTGTTACCACTGTGCCACCTCGCTCGATGGCAGGAGTCACCGTATTCGGCAGCTACCAATAACGACTCTTATTCCAGTAGGGGTGCTGCCATATTTATAAAGTAGGAAAACAGAAGTAATAAGCGTGAACACAAAAATAATTAATCCTAGTAAAATCTATTTAAAAAACGACAGTTATTTAATTATTTATTATTATTATTTTTGCTTTTCTACATTTCGCATATCTAAGAAACATGTCTTTAAAAAAAAAGTAAAGACATTTTCTTGTCCTCTCGTATATACCTACCTAAATATTGAATATTCTCAAAACCAAATACAATGTAGTTGTTCTTAAAACAAACGAAAAAATGCTGATCTGTGTTTGGCCAGGTGAAAGTTCGATGGCTCCTAGTTTCAATCAGTGCCAAAATATTAAACAAAGAGTATTACAAGTGCCGATTCTCGGATTAGTTACAGCATATTTATAATTACGATAAGCCAAACACTTTCGGTAACCTGTTTTCGTAAGACTTTTGCGAGATTACTATAGTGGTGTGTAATATAATCCCTATTAATCTTCAATTCTTTAAACAGGGAATCTGTAAGTACATACTAATTTCTATGGGCAATTTGAGAACGAGTTAACCATAGATATTCAATATATATTTTATTAGCGGGTGTTTCCTCTCCGAATGTTTTGCAATCAGTGTATCTCAAGTAAATTGAGACGTTAATTAAATTTTATTTTTAAAAATTACAGATCGTTTGGGTAACATTACGTTAGTTAGCTTGTCTTGAAACGAAACACGGCGCCTTAGAAACGAAACGAATTATAGTATTACACTACAGGCCTACCCGAGACATAATTAGTATGCCAATATACCGCTAAACATGATGGCTAACAGTATCAGCGGTCCTGATGTCGTACTGCGCGTGGCAAGTGTTACAGCGTCGAGTGCTAGCGACAAGGTGACGCGGAGTTAATATATTGTCAAAACGGGGTTGGCAGGCGCCGACAGCGAAGTTTTAATAACGNGAGTGATTTCGGAAAACTCAAATCAACGTGGCCGAACCAGGAATCGAACAGGGTACCTCCGGAATGCAAGTCCAGTGTGTTACCACTGTGCCACCTCGCTCAATGGCAGGAGTCTCTGTATTCGGCAGCGACCAATAACGACTCTTATTCCAGTAGGGGTTGCTGCCATATTTATAAAGTAGGAAAACAGAAGTAATAAGCGTCAACACAAAAATAATTAATCCTAGTAAAATCTATTTAAAAAACGACAGTTATTTAATTATTTATTATTATAATTTTTGCTTTTCTACATTTCGCATATCTAAGAAACATGTCTTTAAAAAAAAAGTAAAGACATTTTCTTGTCCTCTCGTATATACCTACCTAAATATTGAATATTCTCAAAACCAAATACAATGTAGTTGTTCTTAAAACAAACGAAAAAATGCTGATCTGTGTTTGGCCAGGTGAAAGTTCGATGGCTCCTAGTTTCAATCAGTGCCAAAATATTAAACAAAGATTATTACAAGTGCCGATTCTCGGATTAGTTACAGCATATTTATAATTACGATAAGCCCAACACTTTCGGTAACCTGTTTTCGTAAGACTTTTGCGAGATTACTATGGTGGTGTGTAATATAATCCCTATTAATCTTCAATTCTTTAAACAGGGAATCTGTAAGTACATACTAATTTCTATGGGCAATTTGAGAACGAGTTAACCATAGATATTCAATATGTATTTTATTAGCGGGTGTTTCCTCTCCGAATGTTTTGCAATCAGTGTATCTCAAGTAAATTGAGACGTTAATTAAATTTTATTTTAAAAAATTGCAGATCGTTTGGATAACATTACGTTAGTTAGCTTGTCTTGAAACGAAACACGGCGCTTTAGAAACGAAACGAATTATTGTACTACACCACAGGCCTACCCGAGACATAATTAGTATGCCAATATACCGCTAAACATGATGGCTAACAGTGTCAGCGGTCCTGATGTCGTACTGCGCCTTGACAAGTGTTACAGTGTCGAGTGATAGCGACAAGGTGACGCGGAGTTAATATATTGTCAAAACGGGGTTGGCAGGCGCCGACAGCGAAGTTTTAATAACGAGCTACGCACCCCGAGGGGAAATTTGCAATGCAAACTGACACGGCTCATAAACATCTTGCGGCAATTTGCAGTTTTTACTTCCATCCACGTGTCTGAAGCACGAATTTGGGGGCTGGGGGAGAGAGACGGACAGAGAAAGAGGCAGACAGAGGCAGAGAGAGAAAGAGAGAGAGAGACAGAGAGGCATAGATAGAGAGACCTAGAGAAACATAGACACATAAAGGGACGAAGAAAGACAGAAAAAGAAACAGATACAGACAAACAAAGAGACAGAGATAGACATAGAGACAGAAAGACAAAGAGAGACGTAAAGTGAGAGGGAGAGAGAAAGAGAGAGAGAGAGATAGCATCACGAAATTTACGTTATAGCCAGTATACATAGTTTGTGTTTGTAGACAATAACATCCGGCAGATATTACCCTGAACGAACAGTTTAGCTTCATTTAATCTCTACACTGTAAAAAAATACTTGTTGCGCAATCGTAAACAATGATGTTTCAGCAGCTGCCTTTTATCTAAAAGAACTGTACATTGCTTATGTTTTAAAATAAAAATTTAATAAGAACCGCGTGTTTTTTTATAAAGTATACGTTTGACAGATTATTTACGCTACTATACATCAGTCTCAATAAATATATTTTTTTTCGGCAAAATCGCATAGTCTTGAGCTCATGGCTAAAATTAATTATAGATATTAAAATTCAAATTATTTGATATAAAACATTTATCGGAGACAGAGAATACTCTGACATCACTAATAGTAAATTTATTTCGTGAACTTTATACACAAATTGCACTTGCACAAAGATGCACTATATTTCATTTACGTACCTCTCGTGCAGGACTCACGAACACTCCAAAATAGTACGTTCAAATAATTTACAGGTAGCAAGTTAAGTCCCAGTTATGGTACTGAACTCCAAATGGTGACGTATTGTGTGTCCAAGTCTTAAAACTGAGCAGTATTTCAAGTAACATCGCTACTCTTATTACTGGGTATGCTTCCAGGGATTTATGGCGGATGCATGACCAGATACTTGTATTTTGGTTTTAGATGCGGGCTTTTCGCAGAGAAATATTTCCTAGAATAGCAAGAAAGCCAAGAATAAAGTCGTATATATCTGAAAATGTCGCGATCTTCATTGCCGGAAATAAATTATTTATATTCTTCTCCTGGCTGAGCCCAGGCACATCACATCGTTGATCGAATACTGGAGATGACGTTCATCTGAAACTTAATATGATGTAAACGCCTTAAGCTATAATTTTTGTTAATTGTCTTTTCTTTCCAGTGAAAATTGGTTTTTTTAATAAGTAATATCGAGTTTGACAGCGAATGAAATACGTTAAGGTGCTGTAAAATCAGCTATTAAATTTCTGTAAGTGTAGTTTGGTAAAAAAATTATTTAAAAGTTTTAACGAAGTGCGCGTTTATTTAAAAGGGTAAAATCGTAATATTGACCTACTATTTTCAGATGAAAATGCAGCGTTTTCTGTAAAATAGACGGCATCCCATATTTTTCTCATGATGAAGAAAATTATATTGCAGCAAAGGATCAGCGGTTTGTCGTTTTTGATCATGTCGTGTTTTACATTTGTGAACCGGCTTTTACGGTCACACTAAGGAATAATTGTATTTTAATGGTTAATGTCTTTGTAGGTTTTATATATAAACATATTTCAGTTTTGTACTAAACAGCTGTTAGTTGTCTGCTATTTTCATTAATGCAGTAAGTTATAAGTATTATCATTTTATTTGTCATATGGAATTTCACATTATCTTATATTATGAAATAAATCTCATTAATAAGAAAACATGAGATCATACGCTATATTGGCGCGAACTTTAGGTCGCTTTATTTGGAGCGGGATTAAAACACCTTACTATTGCTGACATTTTATCAGCTACGTCATCCATGAATAATTTGGGGAAGAGGGGCTCGTTTGCTCATTTATTCAACACTCGTTCAGTTTAAATGCATCTCCCCAAATTCCAAAAAAAAAATAATTTGGCCTATTAAAATATTTGCTTATAAGTACATTACTGGATAACTGTATTAAATATAGCCTTTGTCAATCAGTTCTCGAAAAAAAAATCCAACGTCTGTTCGTAATTTGACTCATTTTTAATGAATCTGCCAAAAGTGTTTAGCGTTATGCTATTATATTAGTTAATTTCATTAACGTTTCACAAAATTCCAGTGTTCAATTAACGGCTACGAAAATTGGTTCATTTTTTATTTATATTAATTATAACTGACAGTATAAGGTTCTCCGGCTCTTAACAGCGTGGTCTTGAGCCCCTGCGAGGGCGATGCGAGGTGAGTACGAAGCGATGGCGGAATGCAAGAACGAGGGAGACGGGATAACCCCGAGAAGACCCAACGGGCAACGTCCACCTTGTTTGCCACGTACGAAAATCTGGGTGAACTCGCTGGGGACGAAGCCCGGTTCGCGTCGGCGAGAGGCGAGTATTTATAGTAATAATTGACGCGATAGTAAATAAACACTTATATTTCTAGACGTTTCACTATTTCGAAACTACTATTTAGGACGAAGGTAATGGGAGGGGAGAAAGCCAACTTTTTTTTTTAATTGTTTAAAAAAAAAGAGAATAGTTTGGTTTACATTGTGACACTTAATGTGGTTGCCTAGTGAGGAGCATGTTTGTGTGAGACTAAGATTAATGAAGCGCTAAGGTCTACGCCTACCGAGTTTGCAAAGCTGTGTCGCCTCTACGTGCAAGGCGTTCGTTTAAGTAGCGCGCAGCCGTTCCGTCGGCGACTCGTCTGAACGTGACTTTCAGCGGTGACCCTACACGTTTATTGTACGCGACTCGTTAGCAAAATATAGTCGTTTCACGTGTAGCGGGTTCGTGTGTTTTGAAATACAACAGTCTGAAAAAGCAGTTTTCAGATCTGCTGGAAGACACGAAAATACTCGTAATGTTTCCTCCTGGAATGCACTTTTTTGTTCCGCAGGTGAACGGTGAACCTACTGGGGACACGTTTAATTATATTCGTTAAAAAAAACCATTTTTCAAACATGCTATGCAACGCATTTCAAGCGCCAAGGTAGGTAACTTCTAGCCGTTTGGCCAGAAAGATGATGTATTTACTACTTAAACCATTCGACACGCTGGGCCAGTGGTTCTCAAACTCTAGTCCTCGGACCAATAGTTTGTCCTTGGCTAGGTCCTAGGTGGTCTCGTCCGGAAATATTTCCGAATATGACATCAAGAATTTCCATTCGTGTTATTTGCTTATCTTTAAATCCTAATGATGCTGTTTGCTCCATTCGGTTTAATGCTGTGTTCATCCAATTACATGTGTTACCAATGGGACACTATGGTGTTGAGCATAATGACCTACACAGACTCAAGTATGACGGAGTGTGACGGTGCGCGAAGGTAAAATGAGTGCGATAAACCAGGTAAGTATGATGAAAGTATTTACTGAAAAATATTTGGTTTTTGTTTTCACAGTAAAACAATAAGGCAATGTAGCAATTACGGCTCAATACGATATTTATTTTTGTTTGTTTTGCCTTAGAAACATAAAAATATAAAATTTACAAAAATATAATTAAACATTTAAAATTGTCAACATTCAATAACTTTAATATGTACTTACTGGAAAAGGTGAAACGAACGGGACAAAAGCTATCTAAATATAAATGGGAAACAAAACCCCCTCCTGGTCGGCCCACAACATACCAAAAGGCAATGAACATTAACGGCATGACGCACGCGAAGATAGCAGTCAAAAGGAAGGCATTGAACTAATTACAATTACAAATGGAACTCCTTGACTTCGGGCTTGATACGCACCGCTATCCAAACTCAAATAAAAAACACGAATGGAATCTGTTATGATTTGTATCAAAACTGTAACAACTAGCTCCACCTATTGTTTTCTCTATGTCACCCTATTGTTTTCTCTATGTCAGTAGTAATAAAGCTATGGTCGTTCAGTCACCATTGAATCGCGATACGCAGTGTTTCATTTCGCTTATCATTACAGAATCATAGGGAAAGTTTTAAGGGGAAAAGGCGCCTCAAGGTAGCGGAGCGTACCAGCCTGCTTTCTGGTACTTTCAGGAAAAATCATACTTGTCTGCTCAGACCTAACAGAAATATTACAAGTAATTGGCAGCCGAAAAATTACAGCAGTCCGTGAAAAAAAACAGGGTGATTAGGTAAATCAAGAACAAACTGCCAAACAGAAAAAATATCTGCCTCCAAANCTCACAATCGATTGACGCCTAGATCAAGCTTAGTCCACCGAATATGCAGCTCGTTGCGTCGGTGGCGGCGACAACTGGGGCATCATATTACACCCAGTGACGGAAAAAGTTTTGCACCTTCATAACTCAGCCCTCAAAACTGTTCAGTTAAAGCAGGTTCAAACGACGAATGGGGTAACGTTGCTTGCACCACGTTATACGTGTTCTCCTGTGATTTATAATACAGTTGATTAACTACTTTTTTAACTAATGTATTAGCTTTCCTGAAGTGAAGAAAAAAATAACATGTAATTATGAAGTTACTAGTTTTAATAGGTTTTTAATTAAGAGATATTAAACGGTATGGCAGACGATGAATTCCCGAAACGTAAAATAAACGACACAATTCGAAATACATAATATATTTTGATGGGGTAGATTTATTGACAAGATATTTTAAAAATGGTAACTACCATTCACAGATGCAGTTTATAGTTTTTGATTTTAAAACTGCCGAATTTCTTAGAAAAAGATGGGATACAAGCCAGAAAATCAGTAATGTATGTCAAAATATTATCCTGTTTTGTAATTGTAAAGTTATACATAACAAAATTTTATATACTTTGAAACAATTATTTTAGGATATGTAATGATTTTGTGGTTCCTTTATATTATTGCTCAAAAAAATTAACAAAATTTTTATTAGAAAACTGTAAAGTGTTTCAATTATAACTGCATGTGACTAATTTGTACATTGAAATTTATAGCCAGTAAACAATCCCCATCGAAATACATTAATATTTCAAATTACATTACTTCCTTGATTTTATATTTCGTAAATACGCGCATAGTGAGACGTTGTGAAAAACCTTAAACAAGTAGTCCTAAATTTTGGTACTTTTAAATAAAGAGGTGTTGGGGTTACGCCTAGTGGTCCATGGTATAAGATTTCCATGGTAAAGTAAGTACTTTTGAAACAAACATTTGAAAAAAATCAGTGCCCCTAACTACATAAATGCTGCTTTACACACTGTAATGCCGGATCGTATTCAATTTGGCAGCGAATTAATTAAAATATTTCTTTACACTTGACGTTGTATTGCGAATGTAAGTTTTAAATTTATGGGCACAGAAGCGGTTATTCATTGTTTTATACGTATTAAAGTATGAATGTGCATATTTGTATCGCATTCACATTCCTAACAGTTTCACAGTTTTATATGCATGACGCAGGAGTAAAGTGAACAGGCACTTGACAATGTTAGTTTTAAGAATGTTTATTTTATTCAGGTTGGGAAACTCAATGCTTTTCGTTTGTCAACTGAAAATTTTCGCCACTAGGTAAGAGCTAGCGTTGCATGAGTACCATATTTTTCTAATTTTTGACGTTAAAAAACCAAATAACTGCATTTATCATAAATAAAAAAAAATTGTAATTAAGTAAAATATTTCTTTTGAATTATTCACGTAGCTTAAAATATTAATTTTAAGTGACCTATTTCGAACACTGCGCACCTGGCGGTGGAAATTTTCCCTATGTCAAACTCTCCCATAAGAAAACTCGTTTTGTTCCTAACCTGAGTAGAATTAACCTTAGTTTCTCATATGGCGGAAATATACGAAATGAGAATAAAAGTCAATCCTAAGCCAGGCTTTCAAAAGTGCTCAGTTAATCATGAAGGGCCGACATAGGAAGGGGAGTTTTGAGAAGCACTGTAGTAGGAAGAGGTCAGGCAGGGTAGAGTTAGTCGGTGCAGCGCTAGTGTGTCGGCACCGGTACGCTGTCAGCGGGTGACAGGGGAGACCACGTGGCGCCAGGTCGCCATCACATCGACCCCGTGTGTCCCCCAGCGCAGTGCGAGGTCTGCTCGCGCGGATGGGGGGGTTGTCGGTGACTGTGACATGACGCGCAGAGAGATGGAGCAGCGCCAAGTGACTGGATCCGCACCGTCATCCTTCACCTCCCCCAACGACCAACCCAAGCCGTCGTCGCGAACCGCGGAGGGCTTTAATCAAGCCATTGCTCGAGCTGCACGACCGGGAGGAGAAGGAGTTCGAGCGGTCGACAAGGGCTCTGGGGAAACTTTAGAAAACTCGTTAGCGGCACAGACCGCGGCTCGACTTCGTCAGCCCGGTGCCTCGGATAACTCCTCATTAATCATACCTGTAATGGCGATCTGATTATGCGTGTTGGCTCATTACTTCCGGAGACCGGCGTAGATCGTGACTTCAAGGCTGTGAAGTTACCAATTTTACAGCTCATCTCTCCACCCTTACTCCTTTCCCGGTTGAAGAATGTGGTGCTTAGCACCCGTCAAGTTGTTCACTTTTTACTCAGTGCATTGGTGTTAATTCTATGCCACAGTTTAAATGGCCGAAGCCACTATTACTTACATAGCCAGTATCAGAATTGATTGACACAACTGCATCCATAGTCACAACCACATACATAGACACGACAACTTCCATAGAAACGAAAACATCCATAGCCACGACCACATCCATAGCCAAGATCACATCCATAGCCACAACCACATACATAGACACGACAACTTCCATAGAAACGAAAACATCCATAGCCACGACCACATCCATAGCCACGAACACATCCATAGCCACGAACACATCCATAGCCACGAACGCATCCATAGCCAACACCACATCCATAGCCACAACCACATACATAGACACGACAACTTCCATAGAAACGAAAACATCCATAGTCACGACCACATCCATAGCCAAGAAAGATCACATCCATAGCCACAACCACATACATAGACACGACAACTTCCATAGAAACGAAAACATCCATAGTCATGACCACATCCATAGCCAAGACCACATCCATAGCCACAACCACATACATAGACACAACTTCCATAGAAACGAAAACATCCATAGCCACGACCACATCCATAGCCAAGACCACACCCATAGCCACAACCACATACATAGACACGACAACTTCCATAGAAACGAAAACATCCATAGCCACGACCACATCCATAGCCACGAACACATCCATAGCCACGAACACATCCATAGCCACGAACGCATCCATAGCCAACACCACATCCATAGCCACAACCACATACATAGACACGACAACTTCCATAGAAACGAAAACATCCATAGTCACGACCACATCCATAGCCACGACCACATCCGTAGTCAAGACCACATCCTTAGCCACGTGCGGTCTGGAATCGTCCTGAAGGAGCTATACAATCCTGCTGGTCTTGCTGGCTGCTTCTGCTTCACTTCTTGTTGCACATGTTCCTACATCTGCTAGTACAGTTCCACAGTGGTGGTCTTGAGTCTGGTCCACCAAGTACAGAGCATGATCTTGTGTGAGTTGTGTGATGTGAGGAGGCACAAGGTCCCGTGATGGCAACCAATGTCACGCCCGCTTGGGAATGTCATACAGGACCCACTTTTTTGTCACCAGTGAGTACTCGATCGCATGTGTGTACGCTGCGGTGCCGAGAAAGCATCGAGAATCAGGCTGTCGCTAGTGGTTGCTTTCTTGGCTTCCGACGGCGTGCGGGGTACCCACTTGCTCAACTTGAACACCTACCCCCACGTGATGCAGGTGAAGTCCGACCGTTTCATCAGACACCCAGCTGGAAGCATTCGGCAAGCTCGCCACATGTTTGGCTGCAGACCTCCTCTGTGGCTGCCTTCAGGGGTTCGTCATCTAGTGCCTGTGGCCACCCTTTCGAGCATCACCACAAAGGGACAGATCTCACGACCTGAACTTCTGGAACTAATGACGGTGCATTCATTCACAGCATTGCCCCCTAAAGGCTTGACGTATTCGGTGACATGATGCGGCTGCGGAGAAGCCCGATTCAAAGTCATAAAGCAGAAACTCCGAATTAGCTCCTCCGACACCACAATTTCCCTTCGCCACTGCTGAAGCTATGAATGTGAGTGCGTAACGCGCCTGTATTGGTCAAGGACAATGTCTCCACTCACAACACGACCGNTTCAGTTTTTCCGGCGCGCGACGCATACATTTTCTTAACGGTCATCACTTCTATCCATGCTATACCAAAAACGGCCAGAACTTTTTAGGCTGCCTTACAAATTGTAGAGTTAATACGTGTTGAATTGTGAATGTCAGCTGCGCAAAAACCTATATCTCAGTGTTCTAACATAGAACTGCTTTTCGACCTGCAGAACTGGCAAAATCCAAACGGCTTCCACTAAGATCAGCATCTTGTTTACAAAAATTAATCCTTTTATATACTAGTGCACCACTTTTGACAAAGTTGCAACTCAAACATAATTTAATGAGACTACGATAAATTAATTTTTTTCACTGTAAACGCGCAGTTTTGGCGTAAAATAAAATGCAAACAAACGGAGCATCGTAGAGTAAACACGCGATTTTTTAAATTTTTAGTAATTTCTTGATGACGTGCGCAAACAACGAATATCAGAGCACATTTTTTTTTCAGTACGTATTTTAAATACCGTACTGGTATGACACATGGAACAGAGCTGTCAGTAAGGACGTCAAGACTCCCATGTCAGGAGAACAGGCTACCTGCCAAGATTTCTCTTGCTGTGATCGTGTTCTAAAGTGTATATTGCCGGCAATTAAATTGGCGAAACGCGTGTTTCTGCGGCGATATTCAGGAATAAACATTTCGATAGGGACATTTCTGAGAGGTCACATTTGGCCACCGCCAATGGCAGAGGCCTTTAATCTAAGAGTACCCTTTGCTGAATAAACGAAGCACGCATTAAAAGTAGCATCGTAATAAGCTTCTACGTGAAACGGAAAATCTCGCGGTGGATAAAAGCCAATTTTTGAACGCAAGTACCGAATTTCGTCAAACTTGGTACACATATACTACTAAATAAGGACACCTAACAGTTATTATTTCCAACTACGCCGGGAACTTACTTTCAAAATGGCAGATACTTTAAAATTTAGGGCGACATGTCATATCTCGGAAACCATTCAACCGATTTAAACCAAATTTTGTTTACTTACAGCACATGTCGTAAGCGTTGAATTCAGAGGTTAATTTTGTTTTTGGTTAGTCATTTTGGAAAACACCGGCACATGAAAAAATGTATATTTTACATTATATCTCGAAAACTATTCAACCCATTTTTGCCAAGTTTCGCACGTGTGTAATGCTGTAATAGGACAGATAAATGTAAATAATTTTATTTACTTTGGCACTTATTCTCGAAATGGAAACGATAAAATATTTTAGGTTTATTTGATATAACTACCATACTGTTTGACCATTTTCAACCAAATTATTTACGCTATCAGAATATATTACAAGCATCATACAAGTCAAAAAACAAATACTTTTGTCCACCATTTTTTAAGAGAGCCATAAATTAATTGATAAATATTTTGTGTAATATCTCGGGAAATAATTGACAGATTGCCACCGACTTTGGCAAACAAGTAATACTGTGACATTTGATATGTACAAATATGTTTAAAGTTTGTAACACACTTATTTTAAAATGGCGGTTATCTAGCTATTTTTGCATAGTTTCCTATCTTCGGAACCATGTATTCAATTCCAACATAACTTTGTGTGTTGGGAGTATATGTAACAATCATCAAATGCGTCTACACAGAGTTTCCTTTATCCTCCATTTTGTAAGATAGTGTCTCATGAATAATTTTTTTTTGTTATATCTCGGGGAAAAATTTGCAGATTCCTACGAGATATTGCAAACAAGAGGCACTTCAGTAGGTAATGTTAACTGATATGTTTTCGATACGTCAAAAACTTATTTTGAAAATGGCGTCCATATAGCTATTTTAGTTTGGTATGTTATTTCGTCGAATGCATGTAATTAATTCTAATCAAATATTGTTTTCTGGCTATATATATTACAGCCGTCAAATATGTCAACACAAAATCTCTTTCATCCACCATGTTGTACGATATTATACCATGACAAATTAAAATAATGTGATATATCCGAAAAACAACAGATTTCTACCAAATTTGGTAAATAAGTAGCAGTATGGCAGGCCATGTAAACTGCTAAACTTTGAGAGGATCGGACACACCTATTTTCAAAATAGTAGCCATATAAAATGTTTGGCTCAAAACGTATCTTTGAAACGACAAAACAAATTTCAAATTAAATCATATGCTGACAATGTCAATTATTTCCATTAAATTTGCTATGCAAAGCTTCATTTCGTCTCCATTTTGTAATATAGCACCACATGAAATAATACAATTTTTATGTCGTATCTCTGGAAACAATCAACCTATTTCTTTAAAATTTTGCCAAAGAATTTGTACTGTGGTAGGCCATATACATTTCTGTTTTTTTTTTTTAAGTGTGACACTCTTATTTTCTGAAAGACGCTTATATAAACATGTTTTGCTTAGTGTGCTATATCTACGAAACAATGTAACATATTTAAATTTAACTCTGTAACTTGTAACTATGACAATCATAGATAGTGATAATACATTTTAAAAAATTTCCTCCATTTATGATGACTGTCACATTAACAATGGATTATTTATGCCGTATCTCAACGACCAATCAACCGATTCATACAATAATTTCAGGAAGTATTGTTGCAGTAGGGTATGTAAATTTTCATGTGTTATGTGCGGCAGTCATGTTTTAATGGGATGTATGTAAATAGTTAAAATGAATTTGTTATATCTATGAAACGTTTCAATAAAATTCATCCGCATTTTGTACGCAAACAGTATTAATTAGAAGCATCATTTATGCATACAGTAATCTTCTTTTGCCGGATTTTTTTGCAAAATAGTCTGAGGGGAGTAAATTGAACATTTTGACATATTTCGGAAAATTAAACTAATTTCCATCAAATTTTGCACTACTACAGAAGTCATGTAAAGTGACATGATTTTAATAGAGCCAGACATTGGTTTTCGAAATAGCGGCCATATCAATATTTGTATATGTTTGGCATAGCTAATTAAATATTTAACCCACTCCAATCAACATATTATGCTGATAGAATATACTATAAACATCCTATAAAAAATTTTTTTAGGAATTTTTATAAGATATCCCTGTTGTAAAAAAATTTAGTTTTTATGCCATATCTCGGAGATCAATACATTTTTTTCCACTAAATTTTTCACACAAGTGTCGTTATGGTAGACCACGTAAACGTAAGGGTTTTTTGTGGCTCAGACACTTATTTTCAAAATAATGGTCGTGTAAATACTTCAGGTTAGTGAACCCTTTCATCGAAAACATTAGACTGATTATATCCGTAGTTGATGCTCTGAATTCTACCTCCGTAATGCAGGTAATTGCACGCTGGCTTAATTTTACCAGTTTTTCTGAATTCGAATCCCGGGCAAGTCAGTCGTGTATTTTAATTGTCTTGGTACTGTTTCACATGTTTCTGATTTCGTCTCTAATTATATTGCTGTGATGAGACCTCAACGCCTACCTGCCATCTAAGCTTTTAAAAACTTCACTAAAATGTATTTGTACCCGTGTAGAGGAAAATAGGCTCATTTTTTGGCAGTAACTTCTTGTTTAAACTTGATTAGGTTTTGTTTGCATGACTCAGAGGAATATCCTGAAAATAAAAATTTAGCAGGGCTTCAGAAAAGTTGGAAATAACCGTGATTGGGATATAGCAATAATACAGAAGCATTTAACGTCAATTATTTACTTTCAACCATATTCAGTTATATATAACTGCATGTTATCCAGCACTGGTGTCTGTTGGTCAGCGCCCTGCATTGTAATATATACCTTAAAAAAATTGTCGCACCACTCAGATGTATGGGGCCCCGATGATGTAGTGGTCAGACTACTCTCCTCCCACCTAGGCAAACTGGGCTTTCGTATGTGGGAATCGTGCCTGCCAACGCCGCTGGTTGGAGGGGTTTTCTCGGCGATCTCCAGTTCCCCCCCCCTTGCGTACCGGTGCTCCTCCATACTCACCTCACTTCACCCTCATCGGCTCTCAAGACCTCGATGTTAATTGCCGTCCAAATCTCTCCACTCTCCACTACTGGGATTACTGAGTTACTAAGTTGCTCACGGTGCAAGAGAAAGTATGTGATGAAAATACACATCGTCTTTGCAAAATACCACGCCAGCTTTGGTATATATCTAACAGAAACGCACCTTCTTTCCCAGCGAACATCCCCCATGTGCGTTAAATTACAGGTGGTGCAGAACTTTTTTTGAAGTAAGTATTTCATTTTATTATTTATGATGCATCGGGGCCGTTCTATCGAACGTAAAACTAAAATTCAATTCATTACCTTTCCCTCATCGCCCCTAGTGCGATTTTTATACGTACATTGGCCACGTCACAGGCGATGCTCGAGGTGTCCGCCATGGGAAGCAACGCGTGCGTGGCAGAGCCTCATCACGGTCTGGCGAAGCCGCTCCGAGATACCTGGCTCTTGTCGAACAGATGCACAGGCGTTATTGATACGCTCTTCCAAGTTGATGATGTAGTTATCTGGCGAAGAGTACACCACACTTCCCATGTGCCCTCACAGCTAATTTAAGGTCAGAGGTCACGAAAAGGCCAATGCTCTGGACCGCGACGCCTGATCAAACGTAACGACACAGTAAGTGGCTGTAGTGATGCGTGTTACCACAATGTGAAACACCTGTAACTAAATAACAACGCTTTGCAGGATACATGTTCGTAGAACCAGTTTTTGCTTGTTTCGATTCCAGGAATCACCAACCGGAGTTTGTTACAATAACTTTAAGGCAAAACTACATCAGCGTGACTGTAAAAGGCGCGCCGTTTGTTACAAACCCTGTGCCGTATTTCCCGTAACGACGTTTATGAAATAGCGGGGAAGAAGGCCACTAGTTATCTTCACAATCAGTTCCGTGGGATCTTTCTTACGTGAGACCATGACACACGTGACGGTTTTAAAAGAGATGGCTGGGCAGAACGCAAGCAGCCGAAAGCTTTATAAAGGAAAGTAAAATTTGCGATCCAAAACCTACTTTATAGTGGTAAAATTTTCTTTTCGTAAAACATTTTTAACACTTTTAATATTCAGTGTTTTCAAAATTATTTCAACAGAAACGCATTTGTTTACTGGTACAATAGATTTCCAATTATTTAATTTAATTGTAATTTCAATATTCTATTTCCCTAGTAACGCTAGCTATTGTGTACATTATTTCGTAGAAAAAACATATCAAAATAAAAATATATATATTCCTGCACCATATATTTACCTTATCACATTGGTTTTGCGATCGAAATTGAGAATTAGTGTAATCGTGTGTACTCGTATTGGAGAGGCAGCTGTACTGAAAATTCTTGTTCGCGTGAACTGTAAATTAATTTATGGCGAAGTTTGTAAAAAAATTTTATTACGGATGAAGTGAATAATAACAACGTTCTGTTCTGTGCGAGTTTACGACCCTCTGGGGGCGCCAGTTTTATTGGGCCGCAGAATCAATAAGCCAGTTTTATTAAGCACGCGAAAAATTGCTAAATTTTCGTCATTGCTTTGTCAGGAGAGTTCGTAATGCGACAATGGCAGCCCATAGTTTCATTCTCTGCTTTCAAAGTTTGAAAATTTGAGGAAACTTCATGAAGTGTGTTACAACCATCGTTGGCTATATAGGTTTTCAAGAATTAGACACCAAATTACCATTGTGTGTGTTCTATATCAGTTCAAAAGATATAGTAGTTATTGCGAAAAAATTTATTTTATGAATCTCATCTAAAAACGTTGTAATTTTATTAGTTACATCTTGAAAAGGGCATTGATCATAAACATTAATATATTCTCTAAGTAGAGGTGGGTATCTAAATGAGCGGCATATGTTGTGTCTAAACACAAAATTATTTCTATGATAAACGTTAAACATCGTTGAAGAGCGGGTACTACAATACGTGCTTGTATGTAACCTCTGATAGCGATTTAATTTACAATAGCCTCGTTCGCTTTGAGAGTATCACAGTTTAGGCATTATTTTGTCGTTATCTTGCTATGTGAAGTTTATAAGACTTACAGTATAAAATATAGATAACATTTTACAGTAACATTGCAGATTTGCGTTATACATAACATTACACTTATTTCTTAACAGAAAATAATACGACAGATCGAGACCATGTCCTGTATTTTAAGAAATTAAAACACTATTTACACAATTTTATTTAGTTGATTGGTCAGGCCCTTTCAAGACCATTCTAACACCAAGCAGTAACGAGTACTCGGGAAACGCGTATACTTCTTGAAGTCTTTGTGTTTTACTGTACCACAGAAATTAATTTGTACTTAACCTCGCTGTGATGTGCACACCACCGGTCAAGATGTATTTGAACAGACTTTCAGATATCATCATTGATAGCAGCGTGAACTGTTGCCATAAAAGAGTTAATGCCTTGTCATTAATTAGACATTAGAGGAACAGTGCTACATCACTTCGCTTTAAAACTCTTGTAATTCGTAGCAGCAAATTTTATTTAAAGAAATGTGTATCGGCAAACATTAGATATGTTAAGTTGTAAGACATTCCAGAAGCTATGAATTAGCATAACTGACAAAACCCAGGAATTCTAGGGATAAGTTTCAGTTTTAATGGAATTGAACCGATTTACATTAGAATTTTTAAGAATCTAGTTAGAACAAAGGTTTTAAAACATATAATTTGTAATATTGTGTGAGATTGTAAACAATTTTTACTTGTGTTATTATATAAATGATATTACAAATTTGCTATGTAGGTATATAGCTATATTATTTTTAAAGATTTTATGAATAATTAAGTTAATGTTACCCACCTAAGGTAGCCGGAGGTGGGAAGTTTTGGTTCAATTGTTTGCTGCAAAACAAAGATTTGTTATCTATAAATATATGCTTGGTGTGTAACACAAGAGCGGTTTGCATACTTTAGGCGGTAGTTGTCACACACACAAATCAGGCTATTTAAGAAGAGAAGATTCGCGTATATTGTAAGGGATTTCGCGCCATAAAACTATGGAGAGAAAGAAAGTTTAAAAAGACCTGGAACACCTGATTTTCGTGGGTTTGTAACAGAATAAGCATGGACTCGCTGTTGAAATCCTGAGTCAGGCCGGTTCGGCTTTTTAATCTCATCGGCACGTCACCTGAGCTACAGCATGCTAGGATGCGACCAACAGTAGTGCATATGTTCGTGCCTTCTTTTTTAACAAGCTTTTCGTTCTTAAAGTTTACTAACACAGTTTACCCGGAAAGTAGTACATTTTAATCTGTATTTAGTGACGTAACAAGTTGACGGTATATATTGTCCCCTACCACCATAAGCGGGTGAGGCTCCAATACATTTTAAATGATAACTACAGCATGTTAAAAAAAATTTTAAATTAATTTATCATGTATAGATTTTTTTTAACAATTACTTATGGAAATACGTTTATAATTGTTATATGCACCTTCACTTCTGGATTGCCAGTATTACGCCCACTCATTTTTGACACGTGGCATTTACATGTTGATCGCGTGAAAGCGAAATTTGTCAGTAGAGCTAAAATTTCAAAAGAGGACATATACATACTTCCTTTATCCCTTCCAAACAGTAAGTGTAGTTTCGCTAATATTTAAAATTGTGAATGGGTTTTATTTACGCCATAATTAATTATACAGAGTGTTAAGTAACAGAATTAGCCTTGTTTACACATAAATTTCAATTCATTAAATGTGGTTATTGATAATGTAATTTAGTATGAGTAACATTTAAGAGAGAAATTATATTCATTTTAGTTATGCTTGTAGGATTTCTTGCATATGGGGTAAATTTTTTATCCAAATAAACATGTTTAGAGATTGTTAATTACGTGACTGGGAGATGTGAGTGGCGTTTAACAGTAGATTTATTCAGAGCCCTTGTAGGCGAAGTGAGAGGGAGATGCGAATAAAACCGCGATGGAAACGGAAGTAATCCAAAATAACTCATCGACCAATATCAACGTCTGCAACGTTTTCCAAACCCACAAATATGGGTTAAGTCACACTGGAAACTCGAGCCTGGTTTTTATCCGTGGTTAGAGGTGAGTTACCTCACCACTGCACAAGCGCATTGCCTTTCGCAGTCTTGTGTTGACCAAAGTAAGCCGAAACATATCAATAGTAACACCTTAATTTCTATAACTCGAACTTGATTTAATGTGTGGTTGAAGTAGTAGGTAAATGATACGAAGGAGACCAAAAATCGGCCTACAGTAGGAAAAAAAAACAATTCCAAGCATACAATTAATTATTGGACATATACGCAAGCTGCATGACCACGCACGTTATGTAAGTCAATGTTCGGCGTGTGCCCGCATTTCGGAGGTGTAGCTGATTGGGAAACCATCCTGCATTGCGGAGTGGTCGTGGGTTCAAATCCCAAGCAAGTCAAATCCCAAGTGCACGTTGTTTATGTGAGCAATTTAGGTTACCTCCAGAAAACGGTAACAGAGTTATGTAGTGTCGTTTTCCATCATGAGGCGTTGCAGTGCTGGAGCGGGGTAAGTGTTGCCCCGGAAGGAACGCCTGCTTCTCGCGCCGGCCGTCTCGCAGAAGCACAAGATGGCCGCGCGCAGCCTGCACCTGGGAGATAGCCCGGGAGGAGGCAGCCGCCCCGTCACGTGTAACGAGGTACCTGCGCCCCACATATCGCCATGATGGACGGCGACCCCGCGGTATCTCCAGCACCCTCCAGGGAACTTCCAGACCCGCGCCCTTATTTCCTCCCTGGAGCGGACCTCGTACCGCTGGAGCCTGCGCGACTACGCTGTAGGGAAGACGACGAAAACCAAGTCCCGGCGCTTTGGACTCCTTCCGCTGGTGCTGCCATCTTGATGTAGGCCACGGTCAACTCTTCAAATATTGTCACTGCCACCATATGTGCGCATATTTTAAAGGACCCACTGACTTTCATGCACCCAGTAAACTTAGCATGGGCTGTTGACAGTTGTTTGAGCACGTTTCAAAGCTCTGCTTAAGATCAAGTTTTAATTTCCATTTTATGTCCTTCTGCCATAAATGAGCCTGACCACTTTATGCATGCGCAATTCACATAAAACCGTGTGCCTGTCAGTAATGTAAACGTGTTACGAGTATGCAATTACATTCTCTAATATACATGAAACAAGAAACAATTCAGTGGCCATAAATTTAATCATTTTACACTCGCAATACGTAAAGTGTTAAGAACTTATACGTATTCATTCGTTACCAACTTAACTGGGAGCCCGCATTGCAGTGTGCACTGAAGTATATATATGTAGTTACAAGCAGTGATTTTTTTCAAAGGTTTGTTTCAAAAGAGCTCACTTTACCATGAGCAGCCTATAATGACGGACAGAAAGTAATCTCAAGTATTACGTTGAATTAAATGTGACATTTCTAGTTGATGAAAAATAACTCATGAAATAAACACCACTTTGTAAAAGTTCACAAAATCCACTTAACCAAACGGTGTCTTAGATGTGCGGCTTTGGGAACTATTAGATATTTCTTTACATACCTTTGCAATTCTCCTTATAGTAAAAACCTATATAAGAAAAATTATTCATATTGGATTGTCTGTGATTTTTTTCCAGTATTCTGGACAATAAACTGTAGAACAACATTCTCCCTATCCAGGCGTTATCAAATTCTTGTTGAAGTAGGTAACACTTCACTTTACGACGTAGATGTTCCCTAAGTTCAAACTCGGGTGTTCTATTATTAGCACAAGTTAGGATTTCTGTACTTAGTTTCCGAGACCTCATTTCTTCTGCAATCACAATTGCATAAAATCAGAATCATTAAAAATTAAATATTTAATGTAAACAAAAATTTTGGAAAATTTGTGTACGGCAAATATTTTTCTCTAGATATTTTAAAAGTGTAGTTTCATCCAGAATTTGTTATAGGGGCAAAATGAGTTTTGCCAATCTTCACAATAAGCTTTTCCCGCGATTCTTAACTGGCATAATTTTGCTGCATTTATTTCCAGACCTGAGTAGTCTCAGCTATGTCTATATTTTTCCCAAAAAAGAAACAATTTTTGGGTACGAAAACTAAAATTTTAACAATAAAATAAAGTTGTACATTCACCCAAAATCAGACTATACTCTGAGAAATTATTTGTAAATTTACCATATCAGTGTATACGTACAGTGACAAAGCGTGAATGGTAAATTATTTTCCAATACATGCATGGTAAAGTTCCCACTGTTGCTCAGGAAAGAGTCAAATGCATACGAAAGTTCCCAACTTTGTATAGTAGCAATGCTAAACATTCCCATATTTTCCGCCTGACCTGACATGTAGTATTATTTGCATACATATATAGGTTAAAAACTTCCATTACAGTTGAGGAAGTTTACCAGATTTTTTTTTTTTACAGTGTAGGGACCACGCAAACTCTCAAATGTGTTCGTGTCATTATATCCACCACATGTAATTGACGTGTACCAACAAAGAGAAGATAATACTTTCATCAGGCTTTCGTTTGGTGAACTCAAATTTGTTATGTTATTTCACGAATACGAATTTGAGTGGTAATTTTTAGTGATTACGTAATTTTTAAATATTTTCATGAGACTATAACCGCAAAATATTCGTGTGGTGGTAAACAAGCTGTTATTACTGTTACCTTTTAAAAGTCATTTATTTAATATCATACCCCGTTTCGCAAGGATTACAGCCACAGATTTACTTTATTAATTTTCTCTGGTAATCTGAGTGGTCTTATAAAAACCTTCAGCATATTTTTGCCCGTGTCCCAAACACGTAATTTATATATGGTGGTTCTTAATTTCATTAAAAATATTTCAAAAACATTTTAAAGTCGGAATTACCGCCCGTTCTCATTTAATCACATGGTACGGCAGGCTGCGATCAATATGCAGGTGGTCCTAATTGTTTTCCCGCTGCCACACCAACAAATAATGTGAAAGGCTGTTCCCGATAAAGTGAGCACATTTCAAACCAACAAAATAAAGTTCTGCTCTTAACTTCTTACATGTTGCAATACGAACTGGCACGCAGACTTATAGTTGACTTCGCAGCGAATGAATGTAAATGCTCGTAGTTCTAAACACATGACATATTACAAGTGTAATGTTCAAATTTATGCAAATTGGAGTTACCGTTCATTGTTTTACGCACATGATATAGTCCATTCGTGGCTACTTACAATTTAACTGAAGCCCTGCTAAGGTTCCATTTCCAGGAAATTCCTTCACCTCTTGCGAACGAAGCTTAACATGGTTTAGAAAATTACACCAAAGCGACAACGCACTGCATTCGTGCGCTCCTAGTTTAAAAACAGTCTTCATAAGTTCTACTGTTTATAACCAAGCATTACCAACAATGTATTTTCCAACTGGTTTTTAATTATATTAATTGTAAATGGAATATTATAATGTATTTATAAAATATAAGTAAAGGTGTTATTTAACCAAAAATAAGGCATTTTTGTTTTAACAGAAGTATAAAACGCTTGCAAAACATGGGATGTTTAGGAAACAACCAAACACGTCATATATGGGTTGATTTTTCAAAGTTTGATTTAGAAAACGCGAAGAAATTGCGAATAGGCTACTGTACGAATTTTGCAACAAATTTACATTCGTAACAATTCCACGGCTTGTGCATTAATAAAGTGATCAGGTACGTGGAAATATTAACTTTACACTTGGTGGGAGGATACAAAACTATACGGAAAGTAGACCCTAAGCAGGGTTTCCAAAAGTGCTCAATTTACCGTGAACAACGTACACTGGAGTGCCAAAAAAAACTGGTATAGGCGTGCGTATGAAAACAACAGAGGTATGGAACCAATCAGAGTAACGCGATGAAGTCGGCAGCGCCTATATAAGACAACAAGCGTCTGGCAAAGTTGCTAGATCGGTTACTGCTGCTACAATGGCAGGTTATAAAGATTTAAGTGAGTTTGAACGTGGTGTTATAGTCGGCGCACGAGATATGGGACATAGCATCTCCGAGGTAGCGATAAAATTTGTATGTTCGCGTACGACAATTTCACGAGTGTACTGTGAGTATCGGGAATCCGGTAAAACATCAAATCTTCGACATTGCTGCGGCCGGAAAAAGATTGTGAACGAACGGGACAAACGACGACTGACGATAATAATTAAAGGTGACAGGTGTGCAACCCTTTCTCAAATTGGCACACATTTCAATTCTGGGGCATCAGCAAGTGTCAGCGCGTGAACTATTCAACGGACCATCGTTGACATGGGCTTTTAGAGCAGAAGGCCCACTCACGTACCGTTGTTGACTGCACGACACAATGCTTTACACCTCGCCTGGGCCCGCCAACACCGCCATTGGACTGTTGATGACTGTAAACACGTTGCCTGGTCTGACGAGTCTCGTTTCCAATTGTATCGGGCAGATGGACGTGCACGGGTATGGAGACATTCTCATGAATCCATGGACCCTGCATGTCAACAGGGGACTGTTCATGCTGGTAGAGGCTCTGTCATGGTATGGGGCGTGTGCAGTTGGCGTGAAATATGACCCCTGATATATCTAGATACGACTCTGAGAGGTGACAAATACGTAAGCATCCTGACCGATCACCTGCACTCATTCATGTCCATTGTGCATTCCGACGGACGTGGACAATTCCAGCAGGACAATGCGACATCCCACAAGTTGGCAGTTGCTACCGAGTGGATCCAGGAACGCTCTTCTGACTTAACATACTTCCATTGGCCACCTAAATCACCAGACATGAACATTATTGAGCATATCTGGGATGCCTTGCAACGTGCTGTTCAGAAGAGATCTCCACCACCTCGTACTCCTATGAATTTGTGGACTGCCCTGCAGGAGTCATGGTGTGAATTTCCTCCTGCATACCTTCAGACATTAGTCGAGTCCATGCCACGTCGTCTTGCGGCACTTCTGCGTACTCACGGGGGACCTACACGATATTAGGTAGGTGAGCCAGTTTTTTTGGCTCTTCAGCGTATAACCACTGTGTGTTAAGAGAAGTGTTTCTTTGCGCTAGTATTAAGGAGGACCAGACGTCCCGGTTTTCGCAGGGACTGTACTTTTTTTAATAGCAGTGTACTGCGGGATGCGAAAGACCAAAAATAAGTCATGAAATGCTCTTTTTTAACCAAGTTTTGTGCAAAAAGTCCTCGTTTTTACACATAAGCAAGTACTGAAAACTTGTAAATTTTATACTTCCTGCAAATTTTAATGAACTTATTTTATGAAATGACACTTTGCTGCGTGCCATTCATTCAAATGAAAAATATACATATATCAAAGAAATTTAAATGTTTAACTGTTTAAGTAGTAGTTTTTTGACTTACAATTGAATTGAAATTTAGATTTTGATTAACATCCAGATACTTCCTGGGCGTAAGCCTACTATTTTCAATTTTTCAATCACATTAGCTTGTTTTTTACAATACTGCCATGGATGGAGTTAAGCAGAGTGGAGAAATTCGGGAAGCTCTTAACACCCGTGTATCGATAGCCGATGAGGGTGAAGCGAGGTGAGCATAGAGCAACGCCGGAATTCCAAGGTGAGGAAAACGGGACATCGCCGAGAAAACACGCCGATCAGTGCCATCGTCCACGAGCAAACCCGCCTAGAATGGGTACCCAGTTCGCTTTAGTAGAAGGCGGGCACTCTGGTCGCATGCTTCACTGCGGCCCCAGGATGAAATTAATCACGCAAGTGTCCTGTTTCCTGTATTAAAAAATCTGGCCACTCTGCTCATATCACAAAAACGAAATTAAAGTTTTCCGGAACAAACATATATATTTTTTTTTTTTTTTCGGGAACGCGCTGATTACACGAAATCAGTTTCTTCAAACACACTTCTTACTGGTTATTACCAGCCAGGCCGTCGGTAACTCCACGCTGACCGAAGTCGACGTAATTCTTCCCCGCCCGCCGTGGGCCGCGAAGTTACGGGAGGAAATGTAATTTACAGCACGGCCTTATGAAAGCGCCCCGGCGGAGCGGCGCGAGCTGGTTCCCACAGCCTGATATATGAAGTTTTCTCCGGGCGCCATTCCAGACTTGAATGTTTCCTTTAAGCGAGCTGTGGACGCCGTTTGGCAGCGGGAACGTAATATTTTCGGAAGGCATTACGATCGGGAGCTTCTCAAAAGCCACTATACGTNACCATTCCAGACTTGGATGTTTCCTTTAAGCGATCTGCGGACGCCGTTTGGCAGCGGGAACGTAATATTTTCGGAAGGCATTACGATCGGGAGCTTCTCAAAAGCCACTATACGTGAATATCGTTTTTTTTTTCTGGAGCCATCACCACCGACGGAAATTTAACATTTCACCCGCATGAGTGCATTTATTGATACGGACGTTTTCCCACAGTCTTCGGTCCTAACAGTTGTAGACCCACATCGTCTTCTTAAGTTTTCAAAGAAGGATTTAATTTCAACATTTAAATATTACGTGTATGCTTTTCACGATTATCTAAGAACTTATGAAATCAACATTTAGAAAATGTCACTTCCCCTACTTGCATTTTTTTTTAACGGGCATACTGGTTGACATTGACTCTGTAAAGTTGGTAGTGACGGATAAAAAGTAGCTCCATGTCACAACGTTGAAATAAAAGTGTTACGTTAACATTCGTGAATACTGAGATAACTTATTTTACTTTCTGTTTTTAATGCATATAGGACCAAGTATAAGAACTATCAAATTTGTAAAACAATATTTTTTTAAACGCAATTGAAAAGTTTTATTTGACCGAAGCATGAATAAAGTTGTCAGGCTCGCGGCAATGTTAATTTTATATATGGTGGAGGAATACATAATGTGCATCTAATGGATGTTGGTACTGTGCTGTTATTATGATTTTCGAACGTTTCACAAACCATGTTCAAAGAAATAAGTTATAATTGCTAGTGTTATTAGAGTGTGTCAACACTGTTTCTACGTCCATTGTGAGTGTATATTGCTTAATCGTTTCTGGTATTCCGGATTTTCTTCGCGCTACCTTTAAAGGTGATCTCCACGGCAAGAGGAAAACACTGATATGTTTGTGCCATTTTTAAAAGTAGTTTTAGTTCAGTTTTACATGTCATCGAAAAGGCATAAAATAGAGGTCATAATAATTAAAGTAATTATCCTCCATTACAGTACTTAACTACTTTCCATATTTCAGTCATATTTGCCAAAGAAGCGGTATTCAAAGATTCCTTAAGATCGTGAAACACTTTTTCCTATTTATTTTAACTGTCACTTACTGAGAGTCTTTAAGATGTGTAATAATATGAAAGTACTTGTAACTTGTAGAAACGTACTGCACTACACAGCTTCTAGTTGTAAAAAGTTAAAATGCTTGAAAATTTTACAAACGTCTGGTTCTCAATCGTCATTATCACTGTGAAGGTCCGCGGACAGATTCATTGAAGTGCTAGTTTTTATTTCGAAGATGATATAGGGATGGTTTCCGAATGAGACCAAAAATTTGGAAATATTGCACCAGAAAACTGCACTGAGGTTAGAGTATAATTAAAACAAGGGTGTACTTTATCTCCTAAGAGACAGTTATGAATAGCTTTTCACTGGCTTTGAAGTGGAGCGCAGTTTCAAACTGTGGCAATAACACACGAGGTTCTTAAGTCTACAGTTTTCAGAATTGTTGCTAGTGTTGCGTGCTTAGTGAAGGATGAGTTATTTAACACTGCGTTTTCTTGGCTGCAAGTTATTGCTGGACAAATGGGTCTTTTCCACCAAACAAGGAATTTCCTCAATGTTTTCTCGTGTGCGTTATGGACGTCTTATACGCTTCGGTGCACCTAGAGTAAATGAATAATCTTTCGTGGGTACGAAAGGTGAGTCCTCTTTAAACATTATATTTATGCGTCAGTGGAAAATTACCTAGATTCGTGCACAGTATTTGTGTTCTACGGAAGAATAAACCGAACAAAATAAAGGAAAGAATAATTCGTTTCTTAAGGCAGTCTCATGGGGGGATTCTGTTTATGATTTAAAAACGATGAGTAATGAGCAAATGGTTTAGAGGTAGGAATGATGAGGTCAAAACTGGTACAGCCTCAAACTAAATGCAACAAGATGATTTACTGAACAGCACGTAGCAAGCTAAAGTAGTTTTATGATTTGAGTATCTTTGTTTGGACACTCTTTATGCTGATCTAGCTGGAAAGTCTGGTCATGATGTGCAGTTTTTCCATGGATGTAGGAGTAAACAATGACATTCCGACCAGTAAGGTGGCAGCTGAGCTAATATTGAAGGTAGCAGTGTGCATGAAGTAGATTCTGAAGACATTGAGAGAGAAGACAGTGGCAGGAACTGCAGTTAATTATAGAAGTGGATAGACTATCTTTACGTACTGTATAAAATAATTGTTCATGTGAAATTAAGTGTCTTTGTATGTCGATGTGATTTTTATTATATATTATGTCCTCAATATTCGGTTCAAATAAATCATTCAGTGTACGAATGAAATACAAATTAACGTGTAAAAAATAGTAAGAGTGTGTCGTAAAAGTATGTTTAAATAATAAATTTTTAATTATTGGCATTGATTTAGTTTTATCTTTCAATATATTAGAATGACAATACATTAAGGGCAACCGGTTGGTACGCAAGCACATCATTCTATAATTACAGTTTTCCTTGTATTATTTATGTGCAAACTTTTAATCCATTTCATTAAAAATTATTTTATTTATTGCGAGGGATTCATATCGTCCTTAACACAAACACGCGCTTCAATTATAAAGTCTTTAAGTCGATTATGAGGGTTTCAAATCCAGCAGCCTCTGCGGTGGTGTAACGGTGTAACTTTTAAAGAATTACAACACTCAGTTATTTCTACAGAAGTTTACAAAAACTAGGTACACATGTAATACTTAATAAGGACACCTGACGTTTATTTCGACCACGCTGAGCAACTTACTTTCAAAATGGCGGCAATTAGAATTGTTTAGGGCGATATGACTTATTTTTGTAACAATTCAAACTATTTTAATCCAATTTTGTATGCTGACAGCGCGAATCGTTAGCATTAAACTCAGAGGTGAATATTTTGGTTGGTCCGCCATGTTCTGAGATGGCGCTACATAAATAAATAAGGCTTTTACGTTATATATAGAAAATTACACAAGCTATTTTATCCAATTTTGGAACGTAAGTTACACTATGATTGGCCAGGTAAATGCCAGTTATTGAACTAAATTAGAAACTTATTATCAAAATGACGGGCATACAGATATTTTAAGTTTATTTGGTATAACTATCATACCATTTAACCAATTTCAACCAATTTTTGTACGCTGATAGTATCAACTACAAGCATCATATAAGCCATATACCAACAAATTTTGTATACTATTTTTGGATGATAGCGTAACATGAAAAAAATTAAGATTTTATTTAATATATCGAAAATGACTAAACCAATTTTCTTAAAATTTGGCAAATAAGTATTAATATGGCCGGCTAAGTAAATATAAGTAAATGATTTTTATTAGGCTGTTATTTTCCAAATGGTGCCCATACAAATATTTTAGGTTTATTTAGTATAATTACAATACCATTTTTTAAATTTCAAACAAATATTGTACGCTTATGGTATGTATTACATGCATCGTACATGCTAAACAATAAACACATCTGTCGGCCATTTTGTAAGATAGAGCTACATGAATAAATAAAATGTTTGTGTAATTTCTCGGGAAACAATTGACAGATTCCTAACAAATTTGGCAATGAAGTAGTACTGCGGCAGTTGATATGTACAAATATGTTTCAAGTACGTCAGAAAGTTATTTTCAAAATTGCGGCAATCTAGATATTTTAACATATTATGTTTTGTCTTCGAATACATTTAATCAATTCTAACTTAACTTTGTATCCTGGGAGTATATAATAAACATTAAATGTATCTACACGGAGCATATTTTGTCCTCCATTCCACCAATAGATAAAGTTTGTATGTCATCTCAGGAAACAAACTTCCGATTCCTACCAAATATGGCAAACAAGTAGTACTGCAGTGGGTAATGTTAACTGATATGTTTCAGGTATGTAAGACACTCATTTTCAAAATGGCGGCATATAACTACTTTAGTTTTATATGTTATATAGTCGAAACCATGTAATTAATTCCAACGAAACTTTGTATGTTGTCTGTATATATTACAACAATGAAATGTGTACACAAAAACTCTTCTCTGCCATTTTGTAAAATAGTTCGAATTGATAATATGAAATTATGTAATCTCAGAAACAAATAACCGATTTCTACCTAATTTAGCAAACAATTAGAACTATGGCAGGCTATATAAACTGATAAATTTTAAGTGGATAATGCCTACATATTTTCAAAATGGTGGCCATGTAAACATTTTAGCTCAGACGTTTTTATTTACGAAACTGCAAAACAAATTTCAACTTGTATGCTGACAGTATCAGTTATATCCATCATAATTGTCTATGCAAAGCCTCATTTCTCCGCCTTTTGTAAGATAACCAAACATGAAACAACATAGTTTCTATGCCATAACTCGAAAACCAAACAACAGATTTCCTTCAAATTTTCTTGCACAAATATCATTATGGTATTCCATGTAAACGTATGTGTTTTAGTGGCTCAGACACTTATTTTAAAAATGAAGGCCGATTAAATATTTCAGGTTAGTGAACCCTATCATTCAAAACATTAGGCTTATATCATCCGAAGTTGATGCTCTGAATCCTACCTCCGTGACGCAATTGATTGCAAAGCTAGCTTAATTTTACGAATTTTTCTGAATTCGAATCCTGGGTAAGTCACTCGTGTATTTTAATTATCTTTGTACTGTTTCACATGTTTCTGATTTTATCTCTAATGATATTGCTATGAATGAGACGTCAATGCCATCTTAGCTTTCTGAAACTTACTAAAATTTAATTGCACCCATGTAGAGGAAAGTAGGCTCATTAGTTATCAGGTCCTTCTTTTTTTAGTGTGTAAAAGAGTAAGAGTTAGCAAATTACTTAAATATTTACTTTTTCCAGTTTTTTTTTAAGGTTTATCTTGATAGGCGCATGAATAAAGTAATCAAGCCCATGTAAAAGTTTATTTCACATACGGTGCAATATTACTTAATGTGTATACAAGTAGATCTTAAGCAGGGTTTTCAAAAGTGTTTAGTTTGCCGTGAAGAACCGTTACCGATTTTCCTCTTGTGCCTGCTCCCCTTGTTTTATACCGTTTTCTTTGGAAACGATATGCGTGTAATTTAATTGAAAACTTTTCTTTGAAAGAAATAGTAATACTTAAAAAAATATATATACGTGTAAAACGTTATAACAGTTCGCTGAATAAAGTTGATTTTCTTACACTGGGACACCAAATACTTCTGACGTATGCCTAGTCCTTGAGTGACGGAATGGCATGCAAATGCATTTAAAACTTATTTATTCCACTCTTGCCCATTATTATGAACTACCTTTTCAGCTAGCTTGTACTTAAAAGTATTTAGGGATGTAGCTCAATAATGACTCATGTTTCGGTAGAGCACAACAGTATCTGATGAGGTTTTATTACATGAGGATTATACAGTTGCTATTTAAATTACTATTGATCAGGGTAGCTTTAAATTGAATACCAAGATGATTATTTAATTAAATTATGATTCACGCCATTTTAATTAAACCTAACTGGAAAGTCATCACCTTGTTGCAGTCGGAGGCTGATTCTGCGAGATGGTTAACGCCGGCCGGACACACCCATCTTCCTGGTCTGCTTCGCTGGTCGGGTCGACCAAAGGACTAAAGACGGAAGACCACGTTCCGGGTGTTACGCCGGCCTATATCAAGCGCGTGGTTCTGCGGCCCCGCTCAGTGACCGGTGGAGGGGATTCCTGCCACTGTCTTCTTTCGCAAGGATCGACGACCAAATGGTGGCGTTGCAATTCCGCTAGTTTGCAGGTTTAATGTTTGAAGGTGTGATCAGGCAAGCCGTTCAGCTAAGGCCTGATCACACCATAACAACATGTTCAAGCTCGATAAACTTGTCGCTGCTTGTACCAAGACTCTCGGGTTTTCCTTTCCAGCTCTTTGAAAATGTGCAATTTTAATTTAAGCTGCATACACCACGGTCACCCATTCTTTTAACTGAATCGAAATGTGAATAGGCACAGTGATTAAAAGCTGTAAATAACCTATACACTTTTCGTGTAACAGTTGAATGACACACGTGAATGGTTATAAATGGGAAGTAAATACCTGCAATTAGATCGTTGAATTCCAGACTGCTCTGGCCTGTTGCTTAGAAAAAAAAACCTAAAAATCATTTCAGGTGTTCGAGAACTTCATTAAAAAGATTGCTAGGATCAAATTTTTGGTCAATTTTAATTCTTTCTCTGACGTACAAATTTAATATTGCCACGTATCCAATTAGTTTATCCGTTTATCGGTCAATCGAAATTGTGAAATTTCTAGGAGCATTCATATGTTACTATGGTCAATTCACGGTTACATCCTAATTTTCTGAAGCACTGCTAAAGTTCTACTAGCAGAATATTCTTCCACCTCATACAAAAAAACTTAACCGAGTCTAAGGAAATTACACCGCATTTGTATGCACTCACTGACATAATATTTTACGTAAGAACAATTTCTTACTAAGCATTACCAACACATCCCTTTCCTATCTGTTTTATTCATATTATTTATAAATGAAATATAATAATTTTTAAATAAAATATAAATAAGATTTTAATTTAATTAAAAAACAGGTAATTATATGTTTTTGAAGTTAACACAAGTATAAAACACTTGTAATAAGTAACTTAATTAGGAAACAACCAAACAAGTCAGGCATTAAGTATTTTTTCAAAGGTTTGATTTAAAAAGTATGAACATAACGCGAATAGACTTTATATGTTGTTCGCGGTTAATTAAACACTTTTGAAATCCCTGCTAAAGATCTTATTTTCCGCCTTTAATATTTTGTATCCTTCCCCCATATGTAATGCACCTCGTCGCTTTTTTCATGCGCCAGTCAAATAAAAACCGTGTAATTATTTCACGTGTAAATATGTTACTAATATGGAAATCGATGGTTTCATTTGTAAAATACAAGAAACACTACCTTCAGTGGCCATAAATTTCAACAATACATTCGCAATAGAAAGTCAAGCGTTAAGAACAATTTTTATTACTTCGATGCCAACTTAACTGAGAGCATGCATGACAGAGCACTATAGTATAAATGTAGTTATGGACAGTGACATTTTTCAAAGGTTGATTTCATTAGTGCTCAAATAACCGTGCACAGCCTCAAGTGTAATGCACCTAAAATATTGTCAAAGGAAAATCTTGCAGAATCATACCGAAGTAACTTCAGAAAATGTGAATGTATGTCTGTGCATGGTACCTCAGTGGCCGTGCCAACGGATAATCACGCCCAGATTGTGGCGTGTGGGAAACATGGCCGACGTTGCTGAAGGACCTTGGATGTTTCCGTGTTGTCCCCTCTTCCAAGGTTTTCTCGGGGTACCACACCGTAAAGTGTGGCCCGAGGTTAAACCTTCTAAGAATTGGATCGAATTTGAGTGGAATTGAAAGAAGGTGCTCTGGCTGTCCTCGGATACTGATTAGTTTTCTAGGAAGTTGAAGCGGTCAGCGTGCACACTGTCTCCCCGCCTCTGCGTCGGCCGGGTGGATAAACGGGCCAGAGGGTTATTAGTCCACCGGACTTGTCTGTGCGTGGCCACAATTCCCCTAGTGGGACCCCCTCTGGACGGCGAAGAGGGAGTAAAGGGTTTTCAAGCCGGTCTGAGGCCTACGGCCTCAGGCTGCCCCTGAGGCTTGACTAGTGGTAGTGGACATTGGGACTCGTGTAAGTAGTGTGGAGCCTACTGTAATTTATAAAATGTGGAGAGTGTAGTGTTTTGTATTGTACTCTGTAATTAGAGACAACAAGTGTCGAAGAGTGAGGACCATCGTTCGTGTCCCGTTGCTGCGGGAGCGACATGGCTGACCTAAGAAGCCCAGGAGGACCGAGGCGAGGTCTCATGGAGGTTCTGGGAATTGTCGCAGTGGAGAAATCGCCGCCTTTAAAGGACCGGAGGAAGAGTTTAACGAGTTTCCTAAAAAGGGAATTTATACCCAGTGAGGTAACTCTTGCTGCAATAGAAAGATTACGGGACTCCAGCTTCAACTGGGATAAATTCCCACTCTCTGCTAGCAAAAGGCGAACATACAGAAAGATTTGGAAAAGCACTAATGGCGTTAAAGATTCAATCGTGGACTCCTGGTTACAGGAAGTTTACGATGGAGAATGGGAAATAGCAGTCGAGGGAGAAGGTACTGGTGATCCAGAGGATAAAACTGAAGGCTCAGTGGAGGAGTCCTCCTCCTCAGAGGAAGAGGAGCATGACCTGAAGATGGCTACCAGGAAGGTTCAGGAATTCACCTTGGTTGGGAGGAAGGGTAAACCCCTGACGCCCTCCAGGCTTGTTTTCCCTAGTGATATTGAAGAAACAGAATCAGTGCCTGGTTCTTCCATGAGACCTGCAAAGGAGGTGATAGAACATGAACCAGCTAAGGCAAAGAAGAAGCTACGGTTTCTAACTGAAGATAATCCTGGCACTGGAAGGGATTCACCAGATAAAGGGAGTTCAATGCTGGAGAACGAGGAGAGTCATGTACAGGAAGTACATGAAAATACCAGGGAAGTAATTTCAAGTATGATGGAGTGGATCTTGAGCAAGAGCTCTAAGATAAACTCCACGCAGTCCAACTGGCTTATTCCAAGATTGAGCCAACTTCAAAGCAATATAGATGAGGTACTAATGGGTAACTGCAAGCTCATTGGCATGCTAAGACAAAGGGAGAAGGCGCAAGTCCTATGGCAAGAGACCCTCAAGCATGAAATACCAACAGTTCCAATGATTAAGAGCTATGCGCAGGCAGCTGGAACTGAAGCTTTGAAACCAAGACCTGCAAAGAAAGTGGTTCTCCTGTATCCCGAAGGTGAAGGTGTCACCAGTATGGAGACCAGGAATAAAATAAAAAGTGGCTTCAACCCAAAAGAAGATGGGCTTCAGATCCGAAATATGCGAGGCATAAGAGGTGGAGGTATTATGGTGGAAGCAGGGGATGATAAAACCCTGGAATCATTTAGTAACTCCGCAAAGATTCAGGCATTGGGTTTGAAGTTAGATTTACCCAAGATATATGGGCCCAAGATTGTTATATACGGAGTGCCTCGCAACGAGGATGGTAATGGTCTGCCAGAAACGATCTTTAGGCAAAACTTCAATGAATCTTGTGGAGGCCATGACTTACAAAGTTTCGTAAGGGCCGTGACAGTAAGTCATAGAACCGGGAGACGGGATACAGACAGGGTTAACGTGGTGCTGCAGTGTGATCCACAAACAAGGAATGCCCTCATTGACAAGGAGAGAGTATATATTGGTTACGACAGTTGTAGAGTGAAGGACTATATCTCACTGTCGAGATGCTACAAGTGTCAACAATGGGGACACATTGCTGGCAAATGCAGAGAGACAAAACCGACCTGCTCAAGTTGTGGTATCCAGGATCATGAATTTAAGGATTGCCCTAAGAAGAAGGAAACAAACTTCACAGAGATCTGTGCCAACTGTCTCAGAAAAGGCCAACCAAATAATCACAGAGTGGACTCTCGTGATTGCCCAGCTTACCAGAGGGCCCTGTCTGTGGAACTCTCCCGGATAGACTATGGCGTGTAACATAATTAAAGTTGGTCAGTTGAATATGCAGCGGTCGGCAGCTGTGGCGGCTGAATTGAATAGGATCGTGGTGGAGCAGAAGCTCGACATTGTCTTGTTTCAAGAACCGTATGTGCCCTTTGATAAAGTAGTGGGCCTGCGGGGCGAGGTGTATGTTGGTGGTGTGTCCCCCCGGGCTGGGGTGCTGGGAGCCAACAAAGATATGGATATTACCATGATGTCGAGTGTATCTGATCCGCACCACACATGTGTACAAGTAAGTAAGGGTACAACAGAATGCTGGTTGGTGTCCTCGTACTTTCAGTTCGGGGATGACACACAGACACACATTGATAGATGGGAGATCATTGTTAATACATTAAGGGAGAAGCCATTAATTATGGGAGGAGACGTAAACGGCAAATCAGAAATGTGGTTCTCCCCTGTCACTGATGAGGCAGGGGAGATGATTAGCCAATTTATCCTTACCAATGATATGGATATTGTGAACCAGGAAGGCGAGCTCCCGACATTCGTTTCGCAGGCCCACGAAACAGAATCATACCTGGACATCACTGTGGCTAACAGAAAAGTGTATAACAACATTAGAAAATGGACTGTTGTGGATGAAAGCTCGAGTGATCACAGACTGATCATGTTCGAAATACATGGAGGTGGATATCGGGAACTGGAACCTATAGAAAGGGAGGTCCGCTATATTCATAATATGGCGGACTGGCCGACCTTTGACCGGGCCCTGCTGAGTAAGTTAAAAACGTATAACATCATGGGATCCCTGGATGACCGGGTTGAGCAATTGACCCGGATAATCCAGGAAACATGTGAAGAGAACTTGCGGAAAACAACCAAGGGTCTACCTAACTTGTCCTGGTGGGATGAAGAATTGGAACGTGAACGTAAGGCGCTTAGACGGGACAGAAGGCATCTCCACAGATTAAGAGGAGAAGAAAGGACGCAGTTCTCAAGCAGCTATAAGAACAAAAAGCGGGCTTACTTCAGTAGGGTCAGGAAAAAGAAGTCAAAATCATGGGAACAATTCGTTACAAAAATGGGAAACGAGGATCCATTCGGCATGGTTTATAAACTTGCGGCGAACAAGTTAAAGAGAACGATACCACCTCCTTGTATGAAGATAAATGGAAATCTGATCTTGGATCAGAAAGAATCTATGGAGGTTCTGCTCCACGCGCTCCTTCCTGATGACTCCCTGGATGATGAGGGAGAGGCACACTCCACTAAGAGGCAAGTCTTGGAAATACCACCTGTGGAACAAGATGCTCCAGATTTCAGCTTGGATGAGCTTACCACTGTCATGTACAAGATGAAGAATGGTAAAGCTCCTGGGATCGATAGAATAACCACAGAGATCTTGAAAAGATGCTTCTCTCGTATAAAGGACATTCTACTGGACATAATAAACGACTGCTTCCAAACTGGAGTGTTTCCCTCTCCCTGGAAAATGGGCCTTTTGAGAATACTTAAAAAGGAAAACAAGAAGGACTTGGATGACCCTAAATCGTACAGGCCCTTAACACTGCTTCCGGCGCTAGGCAAAGTTTATGAAAAGTTAATCAACCGAAGGTTGATAATGGCTTTAGAAGCTGAAGGAATGTTGAACGAATCCCAATACGGGTTCAGAAAAGGTACGGGCACTGACTTTGCGCTTGCAGACGTCATGAAGAAAATAAGAGAGACCCCGCAGAAATATATAATGGCTATCTTCCTGGATATCTCAGGAGCTTTTGACAATGCCTGGTGGCCGGAAGTGATGTACAGATTGAAGTTAAAGAAATGTCCTGCGAACATTTACAGGGTCATCCGGGACTTCTTCTCCAACAGATGGAGTATCTACTCTAACAAGAGTGTGCAAGTCAAGAAGATGCTGACTAAGGGATGTCCCCAGGGGTCGGTCCTAGGACCGATCCTATGGAACGTTCTTTTTGATGGATTCCTGGAACTGGAACTCCCTTTGGGGTGCACAGTGTATGGCTATGCAGACGATGGACTGATTCTAGTGGCAGGAAACTCACGAAGAGAGTTGGAATCAAAAGCGTCCATAATAATGGAAAAGACATGGGAATGGTCTAAAGAAGTGAAACTCCAGTTCTCCGTAGACAAGACCAAGATAATGCTCGTTAAAGGGAAACTGCAGAGAGCTCCCACTGTGCGCTTCGGGGGACAACCAGTTAAATATGTTCAGGAATTTAAGTACCTGGGAGTCATCATGGATGATAAAATGAGCTTCTTGAAGCATGTGGAGTATGTGTCACGGAAGGCGGTTGTGGTATTCCAAAAATTGAGAAGAATTGGAAATACCAGTTGGGGACTTAATTATGGTACCTTACGTATCATTTACAAAGCGATATTTGAGGCCATAATTTCGTATGGGGCTGTGATGTGGTACCACCGAGCCGACCTCTCGTGGCACAAGAGGAAGCTGATCAGTGCTCAGAGAGCCGCGCTGCTGACCGTAACAAGGGCATATAAGACGGTACCAAACGAATCCCTTCCAGTTATTGCTGGGGTGCTGCCTGTAGACCTGCTGGTCAGATACAGGGGCCTTGTGGCGGAGAGATCTCGAGTTGGCAGGCTGTCAAAGGAAGATAAGGAGGAATTATACCAGGACATAACCTCGAACTGGCAAACCAGATGGACAGAGTCCGCTAAAGGAAGACAAACGTACGAGCTCCTGCCAGACATCACAAGAAGACTAAACAGCAAATGGATAAGCACAAACTATTACAGCATGCAGCTTATCACTGGCCATGGCAATTTTAAGGCCAAGTTGCACAGCCTGCGGCTTGTGAGAACTCCGCTTTGTGAGGTCTGTGGTGTGGACGACACCGCACAGCACGTACTAACGACATGCTTGAAGACTGAAGATCTCAGGGAAGACTTCAGTGAGAAAATTGAAGAGATGGGCATTCACTTGGAAGCAAGTCATATAATGGACAACAAACCTCTATACAGGCTTTGGAGCGACTTCGCCACAAAGATTGGCAGAAGATTAGAGGAGTTCGATAGCTGGAATAGGCGAAATTCTGATGACCCATAATAGGGTACTCAGGTAAAGGCTTTACAAGAGTATAGTCGGAGTACTTTTGATTGGCGAGGAGGACAGGTTTTTAATGAAAACCGGTAGAATACCGAGTTACGGCAAAACAAGAATAGTGAATGGCCCGAAGAGACCAAGAGGAGAAAGTGCCGTGCACTGTCTTACTCATCCGAGTACAGATGCAGTGCGGGAGGATGGAGGGTGTGCTGGCCTTCGGGCCTAAAAACCTGTCCCCTCTTCCAACGCTACTGCATTTCGTCGCACCACAGCAAAATAACCCTCGTTTCACGTCGACGGTTGGATGCGTGTCTTGAACCAGAGTTTCATCACTATCGTGAATGTAATAGCCATTCCAGTTTGCTTCACCATTCGTTTATATACACTGAGAAGCCAAAAAAACAGGTACATATGCCTAATATCATGTAATATCGTGTAGGGCCCTGNTTGCTTCACCATTCGTTTATATACACTGAGAAGCCAAAAAAACAGGTACATATGCCTAATATCATGTAATATCGTGTAGGGCCCTGCGAGCACCCAGAAGTTCCGCAAGACGACGTGGCATGGACTCGACTAATGTCTGAAGGTATGCAGGAGGCAATTCACAGCATGAATCCTGCAGGGCAGTCCACACATCCATAGGAGTGCGAGGCGGTGGAGATCTCTTCTGAACAGCACGTTGCAAGGCATCCCAGATAAGCTCAATAATGTTCATGTCTGGTGTTTATGGTGCCAATGGAAGAAGTGTCTAGCGTCAGAAGATCGTTCCTGGAGCCACTCGGTAGCAACTCTCGACGTGTGGCGTGTCGCATGTTATCGTTACCTCGGAGATGCTATGTCCCATCTCTCGTGCACCGACTATAACGCCTGTTCAAACGCACTTAAATATTGATAACCTGCCATTGTAGCAGCAGTAACCGATCTAGCTGCCTACCGCATCGCGTTACTCTGATTGGTTCCATACCTCAGTTATTTGCATACGCACGCCTACACCAGTTTTTCTGGCTGTCCAGTGTAAAAGCCAAGCGTAACCCTCGTGCCGCGATCAACTAGCTTCCAATATTCACCACAGGTCTCACATAGCTCTTACTTTAACTGACACGACTGTGAAAGCTATGGCTCGTATGTTGGTACAGGTCGTGTTCAAACCTCCATAAAACTTTTAAGCGTATTTTTATGTCGCGGGCACTCTTCAAATAGGAAAGCAAACAGGAAACTGCTTTTACCAGAATTGCATTGCTCTCAACCCAATGATATGCGTGGTGGAGACTGGAATTACAAGCTCCAATCCCCAGTTATATCGAATTGCACCGAGCTGCGTAAAATAAAGAGATCTGGAATTAATTAAATAAGGGTAAGACTCGGAAGTATTTACTTTAGTGAAAAAACAGTCACTATATCACGATATGCGATTTAACGTATGTCAAACGCTGTAGCCATATGACAGAGCGCAGACTTACTAGTTACATCCGTAAACTATTACATTTCTAGAATATCCTCTCGCTATAGCTAGCTGAGGTTGAACTGAATTTCAGTCAATGGGTGGTATAAATAAAAGTATGCAGCTGCTCAAAACTCGTGAATCTGAAGCATTTGGGGGCCGCGGTGGTGTAGTGGTAAGACTACTCGCCTAGGCGAAACGGGTTCGATTCGCGGCGTTGTCCCTCCCGGATTTTCGCACTTGGGAATCGCGCTGGACGAAGCCGCTGGTTTCGCGGGTTTTCTTGGGGATATCCCGTTTCCCCCGGCCTTGCATTATAGCACTGCTCCATCCTCACCTCGCTTCGCCCTCATCGGCTCTCAAGGCCTCTATTTTAAGAGCTGCCCAAATCTCTCCACTCTCCACTCCACTTGAAGCGTCGGTTTGGTTTCGTATAAATAAAAAACAGCTTTCCTCAATTACCTCGTATGCTACTACTTGACTGTCTTAATCAAGATCTGGTATGAATAAAACTAATTTAGTCTTGACTGTTACGAGCAACTGCTCATATTTCCACGAGATTCTGTATTTGGTGTGTCTGCTACCCTCGAGCAGTTGATGAACGCAATGTCCGAGATCGTGTTGGTGGCTCCGGAGAGGAGAAGAAAAATACACGGGACGCGGGAACTCTGAATACCTACACACGTTTAAAAAGAAAAATGTAGAAACTCTCGGCGATTTAAGCAGTTGTTCGTAATAGAGCACACTAGCTTGGTTTTATTTATACAAAATCTTGATCAAGGTCACCAAGCTGTTGATAGCCAGTGGGTTCGAGGCAATGCTGTTTTTATTTATACGAAACTAATTGTATGCTTCAAAATTCATGAGTTTTGAGCATTTACTATCTAGTGTCTATACCACCCGGTATCTGATAGAGTATGAAATAATAACACATTTTTTACCGTGTTTAAATTTTACTTTGGAAATTTTTTCTTTCTCTCTGGCTCATTTTGTTGGCAATATAAAGTTATGTGAACCTTGCACATATGTATAGGCGGTATACGGTTAAATTGACCAGCAAATGTGTTAAATATTTACTTTTCTAACAATTTCATGGTTTTACTCGGACCTCGCATGAACAAAGTGGTGAAGCCCGTGTCAATATTAATTTTGCACCAGGTAGAATAATACATAATGTGAAAACAAGTATACTTAATGCGCCGCTTTCAAAAGTGCTGAGTTAACAGTTAACAGTCTATGATTTCCAGTATTCAATCTGTCATTCCTTTTTACGTATGTCAATTCACCTGATTTTTTTTTTAAATTTCTTGTATGGGTTTTTATTGTCGGCCTATTTCTCTTGGTATTTTATTCTGAATTGTTCTTAGGTGCTCTGTCTTTGAGTAGAAGACAAGGCAATATCCCTTAACTATACCACGCCCAAAGCAAAGACGTAAAATCATTTTGTAACTTGGCGTACGCACGTTACAATTGTTTCCGCCTTTTATTTCCATCAATAACTGGGACTATGTGCGGGAGCGTAAGTGAAGTTATTTACGGAACACCCGGTGCCTTGCCGCCGGCGCGGCCTGCGATGGAAGACCGAGCAGTAAAATGCGGCTGTTCCGCCCAGCGCGCGAGCCTCATCTGGCTCTTCCAGCGACTATCTGCGCCCCTCTTCTTCCTACTGCGCTCTCCAACGTGCTACTGTGTGCTAGCAGGCCGGTCCGGGGTGCATAGTATATACTGGCAAGCGACGTTTTGAGGTGCAATAAAGATTTACATAAGGAGTCCTAAAGGGACACCTCTGGGGTAATTTAGTTTCTAATAAGGTACGGTAAAAAAAACCGTCCTCGTGGACTTAGTTTGAGTAATAGGTTATATATGTTAATATTAACTCTCTTTTCTATTCAGGCAAATTACCATATTGTCATGGATTAGTAAAAGTCGGTTTGTGTTGGCCGTACTGGCACTCACTGACAACTAATTCAATTTTACTTTATGTTTTCCGGATCCACTGAGAATTCAGCGGGGGGTGGGGGAGGTATATGCCCCATAATACCACTCCCTCCACCAGAGTGATGTGCAAGAATTACTCTGATTAAACCAGCGCCACATAAATGAAGATGTCCTGCCCCCTCCACTAGTATTTCTTCAACCACTTTTAAAGAGCATGTTCCCACTTAACTGTCCACTGTAGCCCTTTCTGTTAATGCGTGCAACAATTTTTAAATATTTCCTTTCGAAAGGGCTTTTACGGCGTCTGTGCCGATTTTTCCCCTTATCTTCTTAGTATAGTAGCTTAGCTATAAGTACACTCAGGGAGGTTGTCATGGCCGAAACGAGGCCATGGCAACCTAATCCCTTGCTGCCGCGATGCATGTCTCCTTGCCTGATCTCCTTCCCTTGTAGGCGTGTGGGGCTTAGCCTCGAGACGCACTTAACTCCTGTCCCTACCGCGGGCTCGCACCTAACACTTAGTTTTAGAGTAGGCTAGAAAAAAAAAATCGAGGAGCACTTCTCCGCGAGGCCGTCAACTTGCTGCGCCTCGACTGAGTTGTTCGTCCGTCGTCACGCTGCGCGGCATGAGCCAAGGTATACAGGGTGTTTGTGAGTACTTTATGGCCGTTTAAGATTGATACTTAGTAACATATAATGTCTCTTGAATCTATTTGACTCAGATAATTAACACTAGTCACTGTACTGTTGTGTGGATGTCTGAAGAAGCAGAACTCCAAAATACGAGATCCATTGTGCGCAGTCATTCCTTGCAAAGCGAACCCGCATATGAAACTCAGCAGAATGAAACTCTCTTCAACCGTTGTAACTTGCTTCACAAACACATTATCATCCTTCATAACATCGCTGTCGAAAGAACCAATATTCCGGAAAACGGGTCTTGAAACATATCTCCTTGTATGACAACGTGCTCGCCTCATGGCGATGTGAAAACTAATTGAATTTCACGAGTCTTTATAAACGCACTGCTCCAGAACAACGCTTTTCCTACTACTAACAAAACTCCGCGGCAGCTCTCAGTAAGGATAGGCGCTGCCGCGATGGAAGCTCAGCGATAACAGCCATTCGTAGGCATATTGTTTTACGGTGCTTGGCATCGTGTTGGCACGTCCTTATAGTTTTCAGTTATTGGGGTTTTGATATTCCATTTTCCCTATTCCTGTTTGGTTTTCCCGCTTTTTGTGCCACCTCGGAAACACGCCCGTATTTTTTTTTCTGACCATCAGCATTTTGGGAACTGGATAGTTCGATTTTTGGTGAGGTTTCTTGGATTTGTATTTGTTCGCTCGTTTTTAGCCGGCTACCTGGACTCGCGCGGCGTAGGGCCGTGTTGCGTGGCGATACAAGGTCCCCGTCCCCATTTTCAGCTCGCACACATAACACTTTGGGAAAATATATTTCGGCTAGGTGCACACCATGGTTTTCGTGTAATTTTAAAGAAGTACTCACGAGTTGTTGTTATATCTATATATTCACAATTAATTTAATGCCTTTTGCGTTGGGATTTTTTTTAACTCTCTTTAAATATTAATTTGGTTTTCCTTTTGCACGCGTACTTGTTGTGTAACTATGTCGTTTTATTTTTATGATTGTTTCTGCTACGCATGCAGCGTTCGTAATGTCACTTGAGCATTTTCTATTTATGCTAATAATGTTCGCCTTATTCTATGCTTGGGCGCATTTCCGCAGTTTCAACTGTAGGCACTCTTACGTTTCTTGGTAAATTGCTTTTGTATGATTTCATGTTTCATTCATAAGTACCCTTTAGCACTATAACACTACGTCTCCTTTTTCCCCCGGTGCGACCAAACTGATGTTGGTTACAATTTTCTACTTATTTGACGTGTAAATATTGTTAACCTTATCCGTTGAGCGTATGAAGACGAAAAAATATGCACACTGTGGCCGGCGCTTAATGAAGTCAGCTGCCTTGCAAGAGGGACAGACCTGGGAAACTGATGATGTGAGGTGAGTCTGAGATGACGGAATGGTGAAACCAGAAGAGGAAAGAAAACGGGAGTACGCCAAGGAAACTACCACTACATCGGTATACGAATCTCTGATCAAAAATTGCACGCCGGCTGAGGCATCCATTAGACCCGGGAACCAGAGCGATGGACAAGGCCAGTGACTAATCGCGCAAATATAGACTTTACAGAAATCAAGGTAATCCAATGTAAATTTAAAATTAAATATTTGTCTGCTCTTAAATAAAGGTGATAATTTTTTCTTTGAGTGTAGCCGTGTGAAAGGGCATCATGTATTTCAATTTTTAAACATAGAACAACCCAGACCTAGGTAACGCTTCGAAATATTTCAAGTGTACCGTCACTGAAACGTTATCAATCAATCTTAGCTTACTTTCTGTAGAAAATATAGTCTTATGTGATCAACTTCCGGTCTGTGCGCTCGCTCGTGTGTGTATTTATTGTCTGAGTGTCTCCTTCGCTTCCAAAGTAAAAGTAAGCATTTTAATTATTGGCCCAAAATTCACCAAAATTACTAACCTTATAATACATAGCAGGGTCTTGTGGTGTTCATTTTGTGTTCGGGCATTTCAAGTGCCTATTTGCAAACTTTAAGGACGGCCATTATATCTCGGTTACTAGATGGCAGATTCTGATCAAACTCAGTATCCTGTGAGCATCTACTGTAAGAGATAAGTTCGCAAACTGTACTCTTTCGTTTTTCGTCCTAGAAGAAGTGCCACATGTAAAGCCAAAATTTTATATCAAATGACAGAAATTGCCAGACGAATTCCCACAAAATTCCGCATACCACTAGTACTACGGTTTACTAACTATATGGTTTCTAAATTTTTAATAGTGATACGCTATATCTAAGGAATTGTAAGACCTTTTTAAGCCTAACTCGATATATTTTAAATATAAAATTTATAGAGATATAAAATTCTTTAATAAATATTATCTTTCCTTTAACTTTTTTTTTTTAATAAAGCGTTTCCTGAAAAGTTAGGCTTATTTATTCATTTGTCAGAAACTAAAAAGTTAAATTTTTATCGAATTAAACATTAATTCCCATCAAATATAACATACAACACCCATATTTAAAACCTTATAGTGTATCTAACACTTATTTTTTAATTGCTTTAAAAAATATGTATTTTTTTGTAATATTCAGCAGCTGAAGGAATATACAAATAATTTTTTCGGAATTAACAGTGCTTGCAGCACGTGATTTGAACATTACATTTACCAATACAATTATCTTTCATCCGCCCTTTGGAAAGATAGTACGGCACTGCCTATACGTAACTAAGCTTCTATGTCACATATCAGGAGCTACTCATCCGATTACAACCAAACTTAGCATAATAGTAATGTTATGGTACGTTAACTATGCTATTAAATTTCAGTGTATCAGATTATTGTTTTAATAGTAACATTGCTTGGTTTTTTTGTTGGTTTTACGCGTATAAAGAAACACGTGATAGATTTCGCCCAAACTTGACACAGTGGTGTACACAATTTAGATGAATTATTGTACAAAAATTGTAAATATTTTACGAACAATTAATTAAAAATTAGCGCTACCTGAATACACAAATAACGCTGTATTTTGTAATCCCGATAACAGTTTTCTCTCGAAATTTGTTGTTATTAACATCCAATCTGGCGGCTACTGTAAACTTTCAGTGTTAAGACCACCAAACTTTGCACATTGACAAATTCTAACAAGTGACGCAAAATCAGATATTTTTAACATTTTGCAAATATTTTACCTACAATTTTCGAGAAAATTTTTCATTTTCAAGAATGTTTTTAAGTATACATTCCTATTTTTTTCTGTAGTCGCAGATAACCTTAACAAAGTTACTTGAATATAAAATTACAGTGGATTTATGTGTATATATGCATGTATATATATATTTCGTAAACCAATGATTTCGTATGTAATTAACCTCTCTAGAAAAATTTCAGCTGGCCTTTCTGGCCACAGTGACAGTGGAAGCAAACGAGCGATCACCTCCATGGCCAAGACTCCCTCCCTATCACACGCCGATTCGCATTTGGATCTATGCAGAGACGATAAAAACGATTTCAAAAACCTAAGTACCGAAAATTAAAAGAAAAAAAAAGAATATCTTTCAAAAAGACAAGGTCTGGAGGCGCCGGGTATCGATCCCGGTACCTCTCACATGCTAAGCGAGCGCTCTACCATCTGAGCTACGCCCCCGACACACGACGTATCTACGTGTTTCAAGTGGTTTCTGGGGCACTGGGCGTTGCCCGGCTCCCTGCTTTCTCCCGCACGCCGACCGGCTGGGCGGCTGGACAACTACCAACACGCTGGACCGCGGCCGCAGCGGTGCCGTTGACCCTGCAGCTCGACCACACGCCCGTCACATGCGCGACTTCTTACGGGAAGAAAAGCCCCTCGAGATCGCCTCCGTAGACGCCCAGCTGCGATCGCGTTGCCGCTAAGGTAACGCGTTACGATAAGTCGTGAACGTGTGAAGAGTAATGGCTGTGGCTCCGATCGACGTTAAACCGTCGTCGCAACGCTCGACGTCAAGCGAAACGCGTTAAATGTTGGCCAACTACAGGGTGATTCTAAAATCATGGGACAAAGATTGAGGGGTGGTAGAGCTCACTAAAACAAACAATTATTGTATAGGAATATATGGGCGGGAATGACGTGTTGAGGCACAAACACAAAAATAACACATGAAATGCCACACATTGTTTATTTACAACGTCACCGCTTAATACTTTTTTACAGCAATGTTTATAATAATTGCTCAAAATTGCTACCACCGACAGTAATGCAAGCTTGATAGCGTCGGTGGAGTGATTGGCGAGCAGATTCAAATACGCCAGGTATTTCACGCACGCCACCATTGTCAGCCAATCACGCCATATGTAGAGGTCACCAAGCATGCGTGACTGTTGGTGAATGCATTTCCAGCAACTGTTTTAACATTTTCTGTACGGAATCACTCGTTAAGTATGCTGCTAAGGAACATTTTTTGTTTCCGTTAATGTGTTATGTTTTTGTGTTTGTGCCTCAACGCGTCACTTCCGCCCATATATTCCTATACAATAATTGTTTATTTTAGTGAGCTCTACCACCCCTCAATGTTTGTCCCATGATTTTACAATCATCCTGTATAGTGTACATGTTCTGCTGTAGGTGTGTACCCAATCTACATTCCGAATCTGTTCAGTTGTACGAAATCAACTAACGCTTAACGCTACAGGCATTTTAAAATGATTTACCGAAACTATTAAGTATGCAGATTCGTTTTGTTTTAGTTACCAACACAATTAAAAATATTCGTGTACTTATATTCGTGTACGAATACTACGTTATTCGTACACGAATTATATACACGAATTATTATATTTACGATATTTACGATATACACGAATTATTATATTTATTATATACACGAATTATTATTATATATACACGAATTATTCGTGTACGAATACTACGTTATTTCATTTGTTCACCTGTTAACGCCAGTTGTAGACATCCCCATTTTACGTTCTTGCATTCAGCGTCAAGTCGGTTGTAGACGACGCCTTAGGCCTATTCTACAATGACGCGAATGTGGATACGTATCGCGGAAGCGGAGGACGGGACACACCGCGTGTTCAATGTACAATAGGACGCTTACGTACGAGGATAATGCACGGGATTCGGGTAAGAAAGCTGCACAACTCTTGATTTCTCTGTGTCCGTGAATCTCTTTAGCCAATGGGAAGCGAGTATTTGTTTGTTGTCATTAGTTTTCGTGGCAATTGTGGTATACATGGCAACAAAGCATAGATTTTCCGTGTCTATAAAAGTTTCTGTTTTAATCAACTAGCGTGCGTGTGGCTTGCCAGTGGTGTTTACGCAGTGCTAAATATTATAATATTTAAAACAAATATGTTTATTATAAAATTTTTATCAGCAATTAACAACAGCGGAGTATCTTTTATTGCGTAATTTGCAGAGCGTTACGTTTTTTTGTATTGTAAAATAATTCAAATGCGTCAATTTTCGTCTGCTTATTCCGTTTTACGCGTTCCGTGTCCGTTTTCTTACATGATCCGTGTATTGTAGAACGGACCTAAACATTTTAACTGAATTCGATATACATAATATGTAGTTATATAGTATAAACATTTGACACTATAAATTTACAACTATATCGAATGCTTAGTCTTTCGCGTTTATTGATGATATGTCTCAAGAAGTCATTTTCCTATTTCTATCATACTTGATACAGTGAGAAATTTTAGTGTATCAGCAAATTATTTTCAAATTGGGGGGCCAAAATATATTTTAGGAGTAAGCGATGACGCTGGGACCATTAAACAGAATAAAATCAAAATAACATACTTCATAAAATTAGTCAGAGAATTAAAATCCTTCATTATTACCACTCCTCATATGCCACTTCGGGAAGTAGTTCCACCCAAAATGTTTTGCTAATATTTTATATTTCAAAAACACTAAATTGTTCCGAGTCATATTTAATTTCCAACAATTTGTATTGAGGAATAAACGAGCTATTTTATAAACACCGGATGGTTTAATCTGTCATTTTTACACTGACAGAATTACCGTACGTTCAACAACACATGCATTATTTTTGGAGGCTCATTTAAAACAACGTTTGTGTAATACTATTATTCAATAACAACATTAAATAAAATGCTAAAAATATATTTGATCTTTCCACGTGGATAACTAAACATAAATATTATTTCTTTCATATTCCTTCAAATCCATTACATTTTAGTTTATTGTAACAACAAATGCAGTTCTGGTTTTTGTTAGCACAGTATTTGGTATTTTAGCTAACTTTGGGCCTTAAAATATGTGGAGTGACTTATCTATCTTTATACATTCAGCAAATTAAGAAAAAACAATTATTTTTAAGAGGAAACCTAGTCAGTACATGTAGTTTTAGTATTTTTTTTTTAATAAATATCTGTGATATAATTTTTATATCATGTGTGTTTGTCGTATCAACTCGGGTATTGTTTTACACATTTCAATAAGATTTTATATGAGAGATTTTACGATACCAATTAAGTATTTTTTGCTATTGGCCAAAATTGTTTAACACACACGCTTCAATCAGTTTATTAGTTTTAAAAAGTGATATCAATAAAAAGCATAGTACTACAATAATGTTCGGATATTTTTTGCTACATGAAAACATAATATTTTGACTTTGAAGAATATTAAAAGGTTTCTAAGAAACGCTTTTCTGGTGAACTGATTTTACAATGAAAAATCACGGCATAAGAGTCCCAATAATAGCAACATAATTACTTGGGGAAAGAGGAAAAGAATAAAGTGGGAAGTAGGCTAATTAGCAAAGTTTATTTACTCTGAATGCCCGCTGTGATATAATTATTGAGGGGTCATCAGTTGCGTGGCAAAATATATATAATAAATACATATATTTAAATGAATTTTGACAAGGGAGAAATATAAGGGGTATGAGTTGGTTTCATAACTGAAACAATATTGTATACTTTATATTACAATAATAATAATAATCTCTGCTTAAAACTGGAACACCGTGTTTGTATATAACGTGTGTTCGGTTGTAAAACTGAGGTTAAATGTTAGATACGTTTGATATAAACACGTGAACTCTAGCATTTCAGATCTTCGTATTTAACAAAAACCTTGCATTAAAATACGTTTATGGTTTATATATTACCTCATATATCAGTAATTTTTATACAACAGAAATTTAAATTAGTTTACTTGCTAACGGACAGCATAGCCGAAATTGCCGAATTATTCATTGCCATATGAGAGCTTATTTCCAAACAAGATAGGCTACCAGGGAAAAGTATGGTACGAGGAATCCACANCTAATGTGTTGATATATAATATATTTCATGAAATGCAAAAAAAAAAATTTCAAAAAAAAAAAAAAAAAAAAAAGAACAACGGCAGTATTTTGTACAAGTGGGAGCATTATCACGTGTCCTAGTACAGTAGTAAACGTATGCTTCGAGGGGGATCATAATGTTGGGCCACGAAGTTCTGGAAAGAGTAGAAATTTAATGCATTACGTACTAAAGATAACCACGTGCTTTACGAGTTTGCTTCATTTCTTCCTCGTGACGGCCAGGGGACACTAAACCTTCCGCGGGAAAAGTTTTTTTTTGTCGCTTTTATCTCAATAATAACTCTGATTGTAAAAAAAAATACTTTAGAAACACTGTACCTCGTGGATTGTGTCGTCTACACATAAAAAAATGAAAATTTCTTATCAAAATTATTTTTATGAGGAAAAAATTACAGAAAGACGTTTACGTAACCGAGTTACGAAAGTTTGAATTAAATCAACATAACACAAGGTATTTGATACTATGATAGTTTGTCGTTTGTTTACAATAAAGAAAATAACATCAGAGGGAATTCGATTTTATAATGTAGTGAGTAAACATCGAACTTGCTAAAAAAAAGCTTAGATATGTTTACATATCGTAACATTGTTTCAGAATAAGTATTATTTTTTATATAACAGGAGCAACCTTGTTATACTGATTTTACATTACGTACAAACTTTCGACACGGCGTTTTAAATTGTATGAAGAATTATTCCACTCAAAGGAAAACCAATATGCTGCAATTTTAGATGACGGCACATCTTTTTAAAGAAAATAAATCTGTAAAAAATAATGGAAGGTACACATGTATTATTACGTGTGAACATATGTTCTACATGTGTGTAGCTACAGAATTAAGATTTTATGCAAACATTTTATATACGTCTAAGTATGAAATTAAGTCCGTTATGCCTATCTTTGTATGCTTGTCTAGGCAGTTTATGTAAATTGAATGCTGATTCTGTGTTTTTTATAAAACAACGCAGTCGAAAAATTACATTAGTTCAAAACCTACTCTTATTTTAATATCCAGCAGACCATAGCAAAGATAACTTTAAGATTTGGTTATTTGGCAATAAAGTTAAACGCCATTTGGGAGTCCAAATTTACTTTAACTTTACTATGAAAATTGTATTTAAAGATATTTCAGAATTTAACCATATACGAAATGTAGTAATCTTTCCTGGGTGAAACTCGCTGTAGTCACTACGATAGCTAACTTTGTTCTTTGGTAAAATTAACTGTTAACGAAAGTCGAGATATTCTTAAAATAACATACGTTGGCTTTAATGACCTCTGAATTGATAAGCCATTAAAGATCTCTGCATCTCTCTTCATCTCCCTCGTTCTTTTTCTCATACACTCTATATTCCTATCACTTAATACAACTGCGCTTGTTTTGAGAAATTAAACTACATGTAGAAATAAATTAAAGAATTACATGTATCAAAATGAGCATTTAAATTACGTTTACTTAATGTATACATTTTTCCTTATGTCTGATTATCACGGTGAATTTTTCCCTGCAATTCTGAGCTTATTGTGACATTTCTTAGAAAGATCTAATAGTGAATATATTTCAGATTTTAAGTGATTGTCATAAAATAGATGTAAATGATAAACAATACGTTCAAACCTTTGTTCACACAACACTGATGTTTGAAAAATATGTTTCGCTCATTTTAGCGGTCAAGTATATCACAGAGACTCGGATTTGTATGTGATACTACGTGTAAATAAATGCATTATTGCACATCCTGCCTGTATACTTAATAAGTTTGTTAACTATGTACGTGTTATGTTTCAAATAACAACTTCGCTTTAAATAAAATATGTATTTCACATGTCCTTTAAAAAATGCTTTAATACAATTAACTGGAAGATGCGCAATTAATTGTATTTACCTTTCATACCTTGGATATCAGTCATGCGGAACATGAACTAACTTAATTCAGCAAATAAGTTAGCCATCTTTCATACCATTGAGTGTGAGATCGCTTGATAATAAGCCAAGCGCAGACAGAGTTATGCTACCGAGGGGACCCATTATTCAAACATAACTTTCTACATATTACCGAAGTGAAATCTAATTACATGATTTCACATGTTTTAGCAGTAGCTACCACCTCCGTCTACGAAATTGATTTTCTGCTAGTTGTTTCAAAGTGAACGCTAACCAAGTTTAAAAGTAATATCTGAGACGGTAGTAAACTCTCATTTAAATGTTATTTCAGCGTCGGCTTTAACTTACCAGATAGGCAGCATAATGAATGTTGTTTACATGGGTACAAAAATTTAATACAATCACCCGTATACAAATACAATTTTTTGCGTTGTTTTGTTTTTAATTTTGGTGAGGAAGATCAGGAAACTTTACTTCTACAAGCATATAATTAAACATTTCAGCCCACATACATCATCGGATACCGAATTCCGATCATGATACATTTATTTTAAATAGTAATGTTTGCTAAAATAATTTCGTTATGCTTCGCTTTTAACAATTTCCCGTTATAATATTCATATAAATATATAAATTCCAATATCGACGTTTCCTTTATCGTGTAACCACAGTATAATACAAAGGCTGTTCCTAAATTTCAAAGACTGAGATCACACTTCGCAGTTCGAGTCAGTAGGTTTGGTGTGGGTTCCCTTCTCGAAGTAGCTATATTCGCACTTAATACGCCGTTATCAACTACGCTTTAGCTTCTCAAACACATGTTAAAAAACTTTTTCTGAATTTTCGATGTAAAAGAAACTGTTGCAGCTCTCTTACACTATCTGGTCAGTGCTAAACTTACTTCCCTTAGAGTCTTCCGTAAGTGTTGGAAAGCCCAGAAATCGCAGGCGCCTCTCTTGCATAAATACGAAACCATTTCAAATGGTTCTCAATCCATTCTGACCCAGTACGCACAATTGTGTGCATGTCGCACAGAAAGGTTATTTTTAGGTAGTACTGTGCACTGCTATGCTTAAGACCCAATGGTCTTCGAAGTGAGTAAAGTGGAGTTACAATAAGCCGTCGCGTCCGTCCGTTATCCGTCCGTCCGCGAACCAAGCTATTAACAACATATTTCGTCCGCCCATCGCCATTTCATTGCTGCCAACGAATACAAAAAAAAACTGTTTAGGTAATCGAAAAAATGTCTCCATTAAAAGCGAAAAAGATTGGTGGTGTTTTGTGCGCAAATAAACACACGCACGCGTAAATAACGAGGATTAATCGAAATTCGAAATCTAAATAAGAACACAGTTTGCGGATACAAGGAATGGCAGCAGTTATCAGAAGAATGCTTTCGTTAGTGTTGATACCACACAAAATGAAAATGAAGGCCAGAGCTTTCCCTCCCTTTGAGATTTGTATCCATAATGTTTACTGTATATAAGATATTCGAACTGTGTTCCCGTACATAATTCATCAATAAATCTTAAGAAAAATGTAACGTAGTTGCAATCAGCAACTGCGTAAACAAATGTGGACACCCAAAACCAGCAAAACCAAACACGGCACATACCGCGCGTCCTTCTAATAAACTAGGAATGAACAGGTAAGAAGAGGAACAGTTTTAGAAGGCTGCAATTTCATCCGCCCGTCAGAAGTTAAAGCTTACCTATCTTTTAACGGACGGACTTGCTAGGTCGACTTAATGTACAGCACGAATGAAAAAATATATTATTTGCAAAACTGACACCATAAATTAAATCGGGTGAGACAAGATTGCCAATCTCGCGAAATCAAGTTGCACCAAAATTCAGTTTATCTGACAGTAAATTCACAAATCGATGTACCTACGTCTTACTTCTTTGAAACAACATGTCTATTTTAACAATTATCTCATCGTTCAGAGTTGTTGCTGGGGTCACGCACATCCCAGCTAATCGTGCACAATGTTTTTGCATTCCTTTAAATGCTTTCACCACATGAATATTGCCGCTCTGCCCATTGCTCCTACGCCGTACGCTTGTTTGAGCATATCAAACGTTTTCTGGTCACTTTTGCGTAACTAGATACGAAAATACAATGGTGGTCCTTTGCATGTTTATTAACGGTGTATCCTTCTCATACGCAGTAATACACATTGCAGTTCAACTTTTATAGCGAGCAAAATAAACACAAATTCGCGTTTACTTTTCATCATATGGAGAATACACGAAGCAGGCTATCGTCACTCCTCCAGCCCTGCAACCTCAGGTTATGGTTGAGGGCACTTTAAAGCCTCACTAAGCATAAGCTTTACACCCATTACAGACCTGTTCCTTGCCCAGAAATCCCACCACTGAACTGCCCACCAGAATACATAGGGCGAACTACACTTGTTGAGTGAGAGACGACCTCAGGCCCACCATGGCACGCAGGACTGGGAGAAGCCGCCTTTGCCTTGAAATGGAAGATTTCCGTTCTTATCAAACTCCGTATGTCAGTAACCGGTAGGTTCCAGAGTTCTTCCATGTTTTAATCATTGCTTCCACACCATCGCCACCACATCCATCAACAAACAAAGAAGCCAGTCGGAGGAGCTGTCATCGGCCATTGATCATTACAATACTTTTGAATTTCTTCACCATGAAATTCGAGTATTGAGCTCCAACGGCCTGAGTGCCAAGTGGTCCAACACTCCACCAAGTGGTCGGGCCTAGGCACCAACTGTCGTTCCAAGCCATTATGGCAGACACCCCTTACCAGTAACGAGGAGACTGGTTCTCATAGTAATACNNNNGGGGGGGGGGGTGGAGCCCAATTTGCGTTACCCACGGTTGCACGAGGAGCCTTGGTTCGCCATGAGTGGAGAGAGACTATAAAAGACGCACAATCCACCCTTCCTAGGGTAAAATGCGGTAACCAGGATCGGCTGCTACAGTATGGTACTGCCACACCACCCCAAACGCCCGGAAACCTTCCTTCCGAGGGAGTCACTGACCCACATCCCTCATTTAACAGGCAGCAGTCACAGAATCGCTCCCATAGAGTTGGAGCAGTGTTCATGGACTTAAGCAATTGCAAGCTATAGATTTACAAAGCCTTCCAGAAAGCATACCAGGAAAAGATTAATTCAATGAAGGTACAATACTGGCAAGAAAACTTCGAGGGCACCGAAAGTCCACTACCTTAAAGCTTAGCTGTCATTTATGTCTCACACTATAGACAACATGGTTAGTTCCAGCAAGTTTGATACAAAACGACGAAACACGGCCGAGCCTATCATAATATTTCAGAAAATGTTTAAAATCTTTAAGTAAAGAAAAATAAAATTTTTGTTATATTTTTATTTCAGGTTATTTTTAATGAAAAGTAAGACATTTTGCTGTGTCTAGGGTGACAAATATTTAATTTAGTCATAATTTAGTAATATAAGACATTACCAAGTTATAAATAATAATTACTATAGCCCGTCGTTTAATGCTTGTGATGCTAATATAATTCACTAATATATTTATCAACTAGTAGTGTACGAATGCATCATGCATCAGGAGGCAGAAGCCGTTCGCCTTCTTGGATGATGTCACCTACTGCTCTGTCACTCCGGTCGGCTAATGGCATCTGTTCAGACAAATTTGCATGTTTAACGCCCAAAACCAATTCCAAAATAAATTATTTTACAAAAGTAATCACTTTTTTCAACAAAAATTTTCCAAAAAAATGGAAAAATTAGGAATTGGAACCGAAGATTCTCGAAGTAAGAAGCGAAAAGTCCTCAGGCTAGAAAGAGGATTCGATATTTTTAGCAGAATGAGCCACATAACCCTCAGATCAATAAAAGTGTATTCGAGGCTCCCAGCCAGATCCAGCGGACCGGGAAGGACCAGCGGACATGTCCCACTCCCCCGACCTTCATCCTGCACCTACTTCATCCACAGCCCCTTCATCCACACCACCTCACCCACTACACAACCCCTCTCATCAACCTACCTCCTAGCAATTACAATAAAAATCGCAAAAATTGTATTTCTTTTAGATCGAGTAACATATAATATGAAACCACCCTCCCTTGCTCACCCCTCCACTTCATCCCCTCACACACTCGCCAACCTACACCTTCTGGCAATTATTATAAAATCGAGAAAAAATTGAAACATTTATTCTAAAGATCGGAGAACATCTAGAAATTATTATAAAATCAAGAAAAATAGCAAAAAAGTTTTAAAAACCAAGGAGCATAAAATTTTGTCCCACTTTACGCCCCATTCAACCCCATTACCCTAACCATCATCACCTACCCCACATTTTAATCATAAAGAAAATCGAGAAAAATCGCAGAAAAATATTTATTCTGAGAAATAAGGAAAATCTTGCATTGATAATCTCCGACCACGATGTTTGTTGTGGACGACCTTGACCTTGACCCCTAAGGCCTTGAAAACCAAATGTCGATAAAAACTTGTAAGAATCGAAATTAACTAGTAAAAGTTTAGGAACATATTACATCACTGACTCCGATACTCATGTTAATGAAAGTGACCTTTACCTCAACCTCAATAACCTTGAGATCAAAACGTTCCGAAAATACTTAAAAGTTTTCGCAAAATTCAAATAATTTTTTTTTTGTAAAAACAATGTATAAAAATTATTTAAAATTTACATTTCCGGAGATTCCCCCAGCCCCACGTACAGTAGACGACTTGCCCTTTCCAATCAATCACATTGGTTTAGCATTACCATCCCTCACCTACACCCATACTCATTCCGTCGTATTCCACCATCTTGTAATTTTTTGTTTGCCATTTATTTGCATTTACAATACCTAGGTAGTGCCATTGTATTAATTGTCGATTTACACATCGGGCGAACTGACGATTTAGCCACCACGTGGCAACCATATTTGTTTATGTTTTACTTATAGGTTTTGCTATTGGCTCTCTTCCAGTCCCCTTTCTCCCAAAACCTCATCTACTGTTATTTAATGCTTAGTATCGCCACTAAAGCGCACTGGTAACTGTTGTTTCTGTCGTCAGATCCAAAGAGGTCCAGGTATGTAATTTAACATAATTAATTTTTTTTCAACAAAAAAAATTTTTTTATTTTTTTTTTATGATTATAGTAGGTAATTTTTGTTGACAATGTGCTAAAAAAGGAATAAAACACAAGATAATTTTAAAAACTAATTTTATTTAGTAACGTTCAATATGAGAAAACGCAATTTAAAAAATGCTTAAACACAGGTAAAGTAAATAAAATCTTCAGTGTTCACCACTCGAAGTCCGCATCGAAGACCAAGGAATTGTATTGAGCAGGGAAACGCCCCCACTTTAAACACACATTGCTATACAAATATAAATATAAATAAATTTTATTTATTTCCTCATTATATAATTATATCTTTCTAATTAAAATGTGCATTAGATCTTTACATATTTACGATATTTGTCGATCATGGATAGCAGCCAACAGTCTCATCTGATATAACCCCGATCCTTCAGATTATCGATGATTGAAGATATCTCAACAATGCGTGACAGAGCACGGCGTTCGTGCAGGTCAATCAAATGTCTAAGTCTACCAACAAGTCATTCGGATCTTCGGTAAATATGTAACGAGCGTTCTTGACGTATTCTGCCTTCTTCATACCACATGTCAAAGGAAACTCGTTGGTGAAATGTGTGGGAACGTCGAGAGAATCATCATCCTTCTCATTAGATACTTCATCATCACTGACGTCATAGTCATCATCAATGCTGTCTTCATGATCATCTTCTCCTCCTGTTTCATTCCCAATATCAAGTTTACTTTTCTTTGTAGGAGTCGCATAGTCATCAGTGTTTTGAGGCGACGAACGTTTATTTTGAAGTTCGTCAACTTCCCACGAAAGTCTTGCAAGTGTACATTCCACACAAACCGACTCCACTGCACTCATTCCATCTTCAGCATTAACTGTCTCATAATCGCCTCGTGAATCAGTACCCATCGATGCAGCAAGAGGTATTGGTGGCAACACTTGCTGGCTCTCAAAAGACGAATCCTTACAGTTCTTGCGGTGGTTCTTCAACGCATCACCTTGAATAAACTCCATGTGGCCATTGTCATAATACTTCATCATACGAGTACCCTCGTCTTTTGCGAACATTTTATGTAGTGTATTAACAGGAGGTAATGAAGTTAAAAACATTTTGTTTCTCAGTGGGCGTAAAAACGCCACATTTATCGGCAGCGGTGTGTTTATTTAAGTTATCACATTGAGTGAACTGTCTGGAACATTTATAGCAGCTAAAAAAAGCAAGAGATGTGATCTACAAACAATCACTCTTCTCATGTCGCCGAGCACGGCAGTTTTTACTGAAGATCTATCCACAGTAGCAACATGGTTTTCCATGTAATTTTGCAACATTGGGAGAAGGAACATTCATTGAGGTAAACTCTACAGTAGATTTCGTACAATAATTGGCTTGCATCATCTTCATGAAAAAACCGATGTTCTTTCCACAGTATCAACTTGTATATCTACTTTGCCTAACTACTGCTCTATATATAGACTTACTAAAATATTTTATCTGTGAGATTTGAACATTTTTATCCTTCCATTCAACCAGATATTTTATTTAGTTCCTTGATCAAATTACCGTACATTTACATCGTCAACAGTTTACTCCAGACAAGTTATTTGTTCAGCTTGAACTCATGCTCCGTAATTGACCCCTCCTGCTCTGCAAATGACCCCTAAATGACCCCTTATGCTTCACAAATGACCCCTTGTGCTTCACAAATGACCTCTTCTGCTCTACAAATCACCCATTCTGCGCCACAAATGTCCCCTAAATAACCCCTTCTGCTCTGCAAATCACCCCTAAATGACACCCCCTTCTCCACAATGACCCATCCTGCTCTTCAAATAACCCATTAATTACCCCATTCTTCGAAAATGACCCCTCTTGCTGTGCTAATGACTTCTCCTGCTCCGCAAATGATCCCTTCTGCTTCACAAATGACCTCTTCTGCTCTACAAATCACCCATTCTGCGCCACAAATGTCCCCTAAATAACCCCTTCTGCTCTGCAAATCACCCCTAAATGACACCCCCTTCTCCACAATGACCCATCCTGCTCTTCAAATAACCCATTAATTACCCCCTTCTCCGAAAATGACCCCTCTTGCTGTGCTAATGACTTCTCCTGCTCCGCAAATTATCCCTTCTGCTCCGCAAATGACCCCTAAATGTCCCCTCCTGCTCCAAAAATGACCATTCTGCGCTGCAAATGACACCTAAATGATACCCCCTTCTCCTAAAATTACCCTTCCTGTTCTGTAAATGACCCCTCCTGTTCCGAAAATGACCCCTAAATTACCCCCCTTCTCCGAAAATGACTCCTTTTGCTGCCCTAATGACTTCTCCTGCTCCGAAAATGATCCCTTCTGCTTCGCAAATGACTCCTAAATGTCCCCTCCTGCTCCGAAAATGACCCTTCTGCTCTGCAAATGACACCTAAATGATACCTTTTCTCCTCAAATAACCCCTCCTGCTCTAAGAATGACCCCTCCTGTCTAAAAATGACCCCTCCTGCTCCGCAAATTCCCCTTTTCTCCACAAATGACATCTTCTGCTCCGGGAATGACCCCGTATGCTCCGAAAATGATCCATAAATGACCCCTCCTGCTACGAAAATTAACCCATAATTTATATTATTTTGTGGAAAGCAAAGGAACACAGACTTAACAAGCCGCATAATCTGTATCGCACTTGACGCATTGTAATAATTTTTTATGTTAGTCCTTGTGATCATCCGTTCTTTCTCATGACGACATGCATTCTAGCTTTTACTAAACTTTTTGGCATGATAGCAACACTGATATTACTTTAATGGAATTTGGCACCATCGAGACATTTTTTTAATATATTGTGACTCGTTATGATATCATGATCATGATTTACTTCATTATATGCCAGTTCTTTATTGTTTGTTACTTGACTTATTTTTCTTTTACAGGATGGTTTTATATCTTCTACGCTCAGTTTTCCCGACCATTGTGTTATGCTGACGGTGATTTTTTATATTAAGACGTTCGCCTTTTAATGAAGCCTGTCACTATGTATGACTTGCTATCAGTGCAATTTTACACCCCTTTATTTTTTCAATATATGGCTGGTCGTTAAGGATTACCCATGCTAAAAATGACTCGAGCCACCAGCACTTGTGTAGACTGATGGTGTTTGCTTGTATTACTATATTTGTATTTTACCATTACCCACGAATATGTATATCATGTACGCAGAACATTAAATATATCTTGATTTTATCGTATATAGTTATTTGCTGTATGTTACATATGCTCTCGTCTATTTATGTATATATTTATCCATTTATATATACAACCTGGATTTCGGTGGGCGAAGGGAGGCTGCGGTAGCGGACTACAAGGGTGGCGGCGGGAGATAATCGAGTGCGTGCAGGCTGATGCGTATGTGTGTGCTATTTCAGCCCTTGCACTCGTACATGCAACGGTAACTTTGCAACTCACTTTTATATATATAATTATATTCTGTACATACGTGGAAGGTTGTTACATGTTGCCGAACTTCAAAGGTTTGGAAATGCTGACCAACTAAGACCTACTTAAGGTCTACTTAAGGTCTACTTGTCCTTATCTCCTTGATTACTATCGGAAGTGATGTATGTAATATGAATTTGGTGTTTGTAGCTTCGGTGGGTGGGAAATGTCACTGCGGTCCTTTCCGTAATCGTAGATGAGGCCTATGTTATGAATTTGGTGACTGTATCTTAAAGAGTTCAGGAGTTATAGCCAACTTTGCTAATAAGTGGGCTCAGGACATACCTGACGCGAGCGCGGTGCGACTATATGCTAGCGTGCGTGGGCAGTCCTCGCTGCATGTCACGCAGGTGGAATGACAGAGCATGAGACTCTTCCCAGCCAGGACGCCAGGTGAAAGGAAACCCAGAACGAATATGAGAAAATCCAGGTGGAATGACAGAGAATGAGACTCGTCCCTGCCAGGATGCCAGGTGAAAGGAGACCAGAAGGAATATGAGAAAACTAAGGTGGAATTTCAGGGAATTTGACTCGTCCCCGCAAGGATTCCAGGTGAAAGGAGACCAGGAGGAATATAAGAAAACCAAGTTGGACTGACAGAGAATGAGACTCGTCCCTCTGCCAGGATGCCAGGTGAAAAGAGACCAGACGGAATATGAGAAAACCTATATGGCAGCAGACGACGTTGATGAGGTAACATCCAATATGATGGGCTTGGAGGGCAAGAGGGAGGAAAGGGCTAAAATAAAGGAGACTATAAGGAATATGAGGAAACACCTTTGGGATAGAATTGACTATAGAGAGAAAGAGAGACAGGAAGGAATGAGGGAGTGTGAGAAAAAACACAAGAGAGAAAATAAAGGAGACCGAAAGGAATATGAGAACACCCCAAGGGATAGAGCAGACGAGAAAGAATGGACGTGGGTGAGAGAGACTGGAAGGAATGAGAGAATTTGCATGATGGGGCAATGAACTTGAACATTCTTCAGACAAGATGGATGGTGCTGGCATGTAATGACAGAAGGTTAATGTCAGGGTAAATCTTCAAACCCTCATGCCCCAAACAGGAGTCACTTAGCCACATTGTAGAGTTATGCTATTTTCGGACTGAGTGACTCATAAAAAGTTTGGTACAGAGAGAAATTCGGGAAATTTTAGTCGTTTTTGAGGGGGGAAAGTTAAATTTTTAACGTTTTTGTGGGAAAAAGGGAAATTCTTAAGTAAAAAGGATAATAAATTCCGTGTGGTGTCATCCAAGATGGCGGCCGGCTTTTCCACTCGTCCGCATTCTCAATTCCCGATCGCTAGAACCTACCATATCTAACTACTTGCGTATGTCTGTTGTATGCAAAGGCGGATGGGCAAATGGTTAGGCTTGTGCAATTTGCAACTAATAATTCTGTTTCGTCATTGGTAACGCGGTAACAGAGCTGGTATGTGAAATCCTAGCATAGAAATAAGCTAAACAAACAACAGATAAGACCACTAACTTCTTATTTTCCGTGTGGAACTTACACTGGGAAAAGGAATGCAAGGGCGGAGGAAAACGGGATATTCCCGAGAAAACCCGCTGGCCAACGGCATCGTCCGGCACGTTTTACACATGCAAAAATCCGGGAGTGACTCTACCGGGAATCGTAGCCGGTTTACCTAGGTGGAGGCGAGTACTCTAACCACTACTCCACCGCGGGCCCTGCCAACTGTTGAGGAAAACGTAACTTAATTGACATAATTTTTTACGGTGTGTGAGTGAAGTGCAGGTGCACCATATTGTTGAAAATATATTTTTTTAATTCGCTGCCAACTCAAACATGAATATTTTATTCAGTGCTTATGTTAAGCTCCAGAGATATGTGCCCAAACTTTTTTCTAAGGTTGATAAAAAAATTTGTTCAACGAACCGCAACCGCCCTTACATGCAAGAAATTGTGGGCGACATTGTAAACACAACACAGACGAACACAGTAGGCTTCGAGCAACGGAAGTAGTTGCGATGTTTAGGGAATCGAAAACTGTTTCCATTTTTAAGCACATGCCCAGAATGAGGCGCACATACAAAATAACTACGTTTTATGTAATTTGCTATCAAGCAAAGTTGTTTATCTGAAATAACTGTTCATTCTATTACGAACCCCTATTTGCAAGACTCACTCAAAGATCTCGAACCAAATGGTTATCAAACTAATGTTCAAACTGTAGGTCGTCCCAGGAACTGGACTCGAACCATCATAGTTTCGTTTCATGTTCAGTTGGTCACTTTAGTAATTATGACCACTCGTGAAGACCCTTGAAATTTTGAAAATTAACTGCCGTTCCGTTTCAAACGCCTGTTAGTATGCATCAGAGTTCATGTAAATATGTGACTTGAACATATTAATGTCGTACGAGACAATCAGAGCACTCAGGAGTTTTCAGTACAACTAAAAGGTAATCGGCACAAAAAAACTATAAAACGTGGTAAAAGAGACTCTTGTCCATTATCCGCTGAAAAATAACCAGCGTTGCAAAACAAATATACCAGGGGCCATATTCTCTAACTTGAGCTTGTTTGAAGACAGTCAACGTGATTGTCTTTATGATAAAGAGGGTCATAATGATGGTTACTCGTAAGCGTCTTTATGTGGTATTCCCTAAGCCATGTATTTATTGATATCTCTGTAAAAAAAAGATGTACGTTTGGCAACGCAGCGAGCTAAGTTCTGAAATCAACGATCTACTGGTTGAGTTATAATTTTTCCGTCATTTCAGAGTGCGTTGTGTCACAAATGTTGTTATTATAGTGAATTCTCAACTATAAATGAAATTTATTTCTTAATACATTTTATAATAATACTTCTAAAACAAATTAGTTTATTTCAATGGATACAAGATTTCAGATGAAAATAGTTCATTTTGTCCATCACGAGATAGCAGCAGAAACCCGTGGCCCAATCCGTCACTTCGTAGTTACGTTAAAGCTAGAGCACCACTAACGAATTATAACACATACGCTTTAAATGTATTCGAGACACAGTTCATTTATACAGAAATATAACAGATTATAATATTTCTCGTTTTGGGGCATTTTAAAACGTCTTTTTTCCTGTGCAAAGTGTTTGCTAGAATTAACCTCATTACGTCGGCCATTTTCGTTCCACTTTCGTTCATAAGGACACCTTGTTGGCCTGTCTTTATTTAAAGACAGTCACAAGGCATTCGAAAGGCCGTTATGGCGACATATTGAGTAATAGAATGGCATTTGACTTCGTAAAGATAGTTAAGCGGTTAATGTCTTTATATAACGACTGTAAAACGTTACATAATAGGGCCCCAGTTAAGAGAAATAAACTTCTCTTTAGCGTTTTGAAATAAGTACCCTACTTGTAGGTCTATATATTCGTAAAATAACATTTCCTCTAGTAATGAATAATTTAGATTCAAGCGTGGACTATAACTCAATGTTGTTCTACGAGTTAGCCACGGAGCCAAAGAACACTAGATCGTGCTAGAAGGACAAGGTGATAACAGCTCCTTCGGTCTAGTACCTGTCGATATCGACTGGATATATTTGCCGTTATAGGGAGTGAAATATCGCCCAGTCATTAGTGAGAAAGCTGTTCGCATTTGCAAATTAAATGTCCCCAGGAACGGGAGAGAAGGATGTATTTTCTCCGCCGCACTTAACGAGTCAGCGCTGGATACTTGTGTTTGGCACGGTACACAAGAATCCTGTGATTACGTCGAGGCCATTACTTTCATCCCGCTCTCTCTCTTTTCACGGACAGTTTTATTAGACAGTAAGAAAGTAATAGGAGGCTTAGTTGAGACCTTCTACAGTGGTTTGGGTGTGTTCCGTGCCAAAACATTATTTAAAATCCACGGGCCTGGTATCTTTCACACGGAAGTATTATCTGCATAAGAAGTGATAAAAAGTCTAAAAAAAACAGTGAAAATCTCTTAGTAAATTACATACAAAATAAAATTTAAAATTAAATAATAATGCTCTATTTTGTCAAATTTGTCAATAATGATTTAANGAAGTGATAAAAAGTCTAAAAAAAACAGTGAAAATCTCTTAGTAAATTACATACAAAATAAAATTTAAAATTAAATTATAATGCTCTATTTTGTCAAATTTGTCAATAATGATTTAAAAAAAAACGAATTAGATAGTTGCGCTGCTTGTTTTCTCATTAATAATTTGTTATGTTTATGAAAATGTCTACAACTTCCAGCATTTAAATGCCTAGAGTGACTCACAATTTTGGGAGAGAAATTCACTATGATGATTGGATATTGGAAGATATGCCTACATTAAATTAATTACATTTTTATGCAATTCTTAAAATTTTTAGCAGCATATAATTTTAGGCAGGAAGTTCACACACATCATTCACAAAGGCTTCGTAGACCTTATAACAAACCTTGTTGTGTTATTCGATAAGGGATTAGGGTTATATAGAGAGAAAGAAATAGAGCATTCATGCATATCGAAGCAGTGGTCAACAATGAAGGTAATTCAATTATTTAAGGATCTGTCACTTTCGTTTATATGTTATTTGGCCAAAGAATTATGTTTGCTTTAAGGTGCTGACTACAATATAATTCTTGTTCATAATCAACACATAAATAAGTGTGACTATTTTTGAAAAAAATTTTTATTTGCCAAATAACATTCCCTCCGTAAATCTTTAAAATTGTTTTCATATTAATTCAAATTTCGTAACATTATCAAGATCTTATATTTCATAAATTAAGTAGAAAAAAGGAAAGAATTTGAAAATTCCCCATAGTAACATTGTGGTAGCTTTTTTTTAAATTGCAGTGAGTGTGTTTTCAAAGGGGTTACTGGAATATCTTAATAAAGTACCGCATTTCTAAAACGTGGATTTAGGAAACATAAAATACGTTCCCATTCATTGTTTTCATAGAAAATGAAGTATGTTTCTCATCGTTATTTAAACTTAATTGTGTGCTAGAGATTAATTTTCTCATAACTTGTATATTTGCAATTGTGGTGCCCATTCACCAAAATCGTTTGTTTCTCTTATTATGAATTTATAGTAGGTATAGACTTTCTTTTAGAGCCCGTGAATGTCGCGTGCCTGTATGCACGCAGAAGATAAAGAAATTGTAATTTAATGTTCCACAACTGACATAGGTATATAGCGGATGCGGATGCATAAACGGGATTTAATTTAAAGTTCTCTTAAAAGTTAAAGTAGTGTACGAATGTTCCTTCTGGCACATGAATCGTGCACCAGGAACTAGGAGCCATCCTCCATCTTAGATGACGTCACCTCCTGCTCTGTCATTCCGGTCGGCCGGTGGCCATCTTTTCCGGCAAAATTGTCATTTAACCACAAAAATCACTTCCGAAATCAATTAATTTATGTAAAAAAAATCACTTTTTCCAACAAAAAATTAAAAAAAGAAGGAAAAATGTGTAAAGCGTATCTGAAGTTTCTCAAAGCAAAAGCCGAAAAGTCCTCAGGCTAGAAAGAGGATTCGATATTTTTAGCAGAATGAGCCACATAACCCTCAGAGCAATAAAAGTGTAATCGAGGCTCCCAGCCAGATCCAGCAGACCGGGAAGGACCAGCGGACATGGTCCACTCCCCCGACCTTCATCCTGCACCTACTACATCCACAACCCTTTCATCCACACCACTTCACCCACTACACAACCGCTCTCATCAATCTACCTGCTAGCAATTACAATAAAAATCGCAAAATTTTTTATTTTTTTTTAAATCGAGTAATATATCATTTGAGACCAGCGTCCCTTGCTCACCCCTCCACTACATCCCTTCACACACTCACCAACCTATATCTTCTGCCAATTATTATAAAATCGAGAAAAAATTGAAACATTTATTCTAAAGATCGAATAACATCTAACGTTAACCTCATACTCATCCCACCACAGTCACTTCACCCCCTGCCCCATAGGAATTATTTTAAAATAAAAAAAAATCGCTAAAAAAATTAAAAAAATCGAGGAACATAAAATGTTACCCCACTCTCCACCCCACTCAACCCCATCGCCCTAACCATAAACACTTACCCCTTCCTAACACACTACCAATCATAAAAAAAATCAAGCAAAATCGCAGAAAAAAAGTTATTATAAAAATCAAGGAAAATCTTACATTGATGACTTCCAGCCGCCATGTTGGTTGTTTACGACATCGACCTTGACTTCTAAGGCCTTGAAAACTAAAAGTCGGTAAAAAAATTGTAAAAATCTAAAGAAACTAATAAAACTTTAGTAGCATGACTCCGATACCCATGTTCCATGCTGGTGACCTTGATCTTAAATCCAAATAATCTTAAGCCCAAAAAATTCCAAAAATTCTTTAAAAATTTAAAAAACTTTTTTTTTAATTTATAAAAAAAAACGTTTAGAAATTATTTAAAAACTTTAATTTCCAGAGATTCCCCCATCGCCATTAACAGCAGATGACTTACCACCCTCCAATCCATCAAATTGTCTTAACATTACCCTCCCTCACCCTAAACCATACTCATTCCATCGTATGCCACAGTATTGTTATTTTTCGTTTGCCATTTGTTTTCATTTACAAGACCTAAGTAGTACCGTGTATTAATTATCGATTTACACATGAGGCGAGCTGACGATTTAGCCATCAGGTAGCAACCATACTTGTTTATCTTTTTACTTATAAGTTTTGCTTTTGGCTCCCTTCCAGTCCCCTTCCTGACAAAATCACATCTACTGTTCTTTGTTTTTTAGTATCACCAGCTAGAGCGCACTGGTAACTGTTTTTTAAGTCGTCACATGCATGTCGTCACAAGCTATGTAAATTAACTTTTTTTTTTCAACATAATTATTTTTTATTTCAAAAATTTGTATTTACTAAAGCTGGTAATTTTTGTCGTCGATGTGTTCAAAAAAAATAAAACAAAGCATATTTTTTAAAAATTATTTTATTCAGTAATGTACAACATGAGAATATGCAATTGAAAAATATGTTTATACACAGGTAAATTAATTGCAAACTCCAGTGCTCACCACTCGATGTCCGCATTGGTGACCCAGGAGTTGTATCAAGCAGGGAAACCCCACCAATTGACCTACGATAAGACTAATAGTTGAGATCGAACCATAGCCCTTACACACAAAACTTCGCCGAGTGTACTCAACAATTACGTGGAAAACAATGTAGTTACTGTGGCAAGGCCTTCAGTGGAAGTTGCAATGGGCGTCGCCATGAATAAAGTGAATGTTCAAAGAAACCGACCTCCAGAACCCTAATATCAGATGTGTGTGGTGCAGCATTTGGTAAAAGTGATGATCTAAAGAGACACACTGGTACATGTAAAGGTAATGCAACATTGCTTGGCACGAGACAGAATGCACTGAACTTATTGGCGCAAGACAAGGCTATTTCTAGCCTTCCTGCTGATTCGTTGTGTAAACTAACGATTGTTCGAGCGCCCATAACATTACCCGGGCCTGCATCGTGTTCCAAAACAGTATGTGAAGAAGTAAATACGGGTGTTGCTGACATGCATTATGGAAAAAGCGAACCATAAGGATCTTCAGAAGTTGTGAACAACAAACATGCACCATCAACATGTAAAGAGAAAAACGAAGATGTTACAACTAACCAGGACGTCAAGAACGAAAATGTGACCTCCACGACTGCTGCCGATGGTGTGAAATATGCCTATTATACTGATGATTAAGTGCAGACATCTGCAAAGCAAAAGCGTAAACGTGTAGTTGAAGATAAGGCCTACTTGGAGTTGGGGCAGAAGAAACATAGGTTCGAACCTTGTACTCTGGCTCGAAGATATCTCGCAGCCTACTCATCAAGAAATAACATACGTGCAGACATGTATCATGAACCTTCTGCGAAGTGTGACGCGAAGTCTAGCTGCTTATTTTCTGAAGACCCCAATGAATTGATCGATAGACTGCGGGTGTTGGTTCCAATGCAAAGAAGAGGTTACCTTTCTGTCAGTAAAGAGATAAATTTGAATATTGATGAACACAATGCTAGATGCTTTTTTAGATGACATATAATGTTTATGTGTGATTTGTTTAAGAAGAGGAATAAATACAACAAATTCTTAAAAATAAAAAATATATATTTTTTAATTATTATCGTCTAAGAATAAATGTTGGCAGGCTGTAAGTATTTGAGATGAACATACACTGAGTACAGTCATGTAGAAAAATGATTTGTTAGAGATATAGTTAATTACGATTGTTGCATGACGTGCTCCATATTTAAATATGAAGATATAACACTCAGAAGTCTTTTAATTGTGTATCATGATTTATTTTTACCTGTGAAATGATTGGACTCTAGTGGATTGAAGTTACAATGCCTTATTTTCAAGGATGTCACACAGTCTCCAGCACCATCAGGCCACATGAGTTATTTCCTATAAAACATTTCAACAGCATATGTGAAAAGTAAGTATGTTATGTCAAGGGTGGCCTAATTACAATGCTTGTAAGTGCCGAGTTGCTTTCTTGGTCGGTAACCTATACCATGCACGGGAAGGCAGGACAGTCATTGTGGTCTGTGCTTCCGTTGAGTTCACATCGATTGCTACGAGATGCCCTCAAGGCCTCCAGGTCTTCTGTGTATGAAACAGCTACATCGGTTTTTTTTAGATAAGGTAAACTTCTTCTGTTTATATTTTGGGTCTTCTAAAAGCAGAGCACATACATAGTTGAAATGAATGTGTGCTCTGATGTCTCCTTACTTGTTATTACAATGCTCGTACAGTTAATGATATTTCTATATTAATAAAAATTTGTGTTCATGGCTAATTCGTTTCATAATGTGCTTACAGTTCTAAAACTATTGACGAGTGACGTCTTTTGGGAATAGGAGCATCGCTGTCCCACTTTGCGGGCGCCTTCCAGGTGACACGTGGCACGAGGCAGGTGGTGGATTGCAGTACACGTGTCGCTGAGGCATCGTCCATCCCCCTTCACCCACCCCCCTAGGCCTCTAGCCTGTCCGGGAGATCTGTGGAGCGCAGNTAGGCCTCTAGCCTGCCCGGGAGATCTGTGGAGCGCAGGGGTTTCTCGAGATATCAGCAAATAATCATATGTATTTCGCCTAAAATCAGAAAACACGCACCACGGAAGAAATAGCTGACAAGCTTGATATTGGTGCCGAGAACACCCCCCCTCCCTTTAGCTAACCACAGGACAAAGTGGAAAAGCCCCGAAGAAGTAGCTGACGAGAGTAAACTAGGGGCGAGGTACTACCCCCCCCCTCCAACCATCAGAAACCAGGACACATGTTTTGAAAGGCATTGTTCTGTGTTCCACCCCCCTCACCACCTCCCCCCCACAAGGCGACACGTGCCGACAATTAAGACTGGAGGCTGGCAAGCATAAAAACCCCTTTTCGAGAGTAGTGGGGTCTCAGTTCATTAGTACCGCGCAGAGAGGTCAGTCCGGGAATTGTTACCGCCAGAGACGTTAGTTCGAGAGAGCAGTCAGTCGAAGATCGCTTAGCCGAGAGTTAGGTCAGGGATTCGGACCCCTGGCCACGTCAGTAGAACATCACCACAGTGAGACGGCAGTAACAACAGGCCTTTGCCAAAGGCCGCCCATCACCGGAGCTCACCCACCACAGCTGACACCATTCCAGCAAGAGTTAAGTATTCAGTACGCCGTCAAGAGAAGCCCCCCTCCATCACGAAGTCGTTAGCAGTCAATCCGAGTAACCAAATTATCACAGTACCACACCTCGCAAGTGTTGATGTTGTTTATTTGTGAATATATCCGAGACAATATATTCGTCCTTCAAAATGAAACAGTAAAAGGCTTGATTATTACAATACCCTCAACTTCCAAGCACATTATAGTCTGTGCCTGGGGGCATTAACAACGACACTATAAGCCACACTGTCTTTTACAGTGGCGGTATAGCGTCACTATAAATGGTATGTATTCAATTAGTACATGTATATATAATATTTGAAAAGGAATACATTGTTAGCTTGTACTGTATAACAGAATTCCTCTGGTAAAGGGAAGTGCATGTGTGACTCGGCTGGTCTGCCACCTTGGAGCCTGACGTGTCTCTCTCTCGGCTAGTGTTCTGTGCCATCCCTTCGACTAGCCGAGATCTGCACTGTGTCCGCGCTGCCGGTCGACCACCTGGCTGTCTTACAGATTCCCACGATGTTAGTTGATCGTACAACATCGGCCGGGTCAAATGTGTTCTGCTGCTAGTGTTGTAAGTGTTGGATGCACTCTGAATGTGATGGTTTCGTTTCAGTCAATTTGTAAGGAAGTCGATGCTATTCTGTTGTACTGACCAGGGCGGTCTGGTCTTGTCTAGCATCGAACAGCACCCGACGCTTGTGCAATAAGTGATCGCAGAATGTAATAAGTGATCGCAGAAGTTGGTAAGTGATTATAACTATTTTTCTTTACATTTTATTTTTATATCAGTTTGCATTAGTGTCTAGCAGCGTCGTCCTCTTGCCGTTCCCTCACTTTAAAATGGAAATTTTTTCGCCTTACTTAACGTACAGCTCACGATGGTAGCACAATATAGACTGGCTTATAATTACTTATAACTATTTTCTCTTATGATAATAATTTTTATATCTATTTGCATCTACGCATAGCAGTAACGTCTCTCTTGCGCGAATAATGGTTTAAATGTACGTTTTTTTTTTTTTTTTTGCAAGCAAAGGAACGCAGTCTTTACAAGTCGCATAATGTGTATCGCACTTGACGCATTAGAGTCATTTTCGATGTTCGTCCTTGTGATAATTCGTTCTTTCTCATGTTGGCATGTATTCTAACTTTTACTAAACTTCGTGGCGTGATAATAAGACTGATATCACTTTTATGGAATATGGCTCCATCGGAATATTTTTTTTTTACATATTGCGACTCGTTATGTTTCTCATGCTCGTAATGTGCTTGTGTATATGCCAGTCCTTTATTGTTTTTTTTTACATGACTGATTTTTCACTTGCAGGGTGGTTTCATATATTTTACACTTGGTTTCCCCAACCCTCGCGTTAAGCTGACGGTGTTTATATGTATATTAACACGTGCGTGTTTCAATGTAGCCTGCGACTATGTATGTCTTCTTATCGGTGCAATTGCAAACCTCTTTCTTTTTTCAATGTATTGCTGGTTGTTAAGGGTTACCCATGCTAACGATGACTTGGGCCGCCGGCATTAGTGTTAGACTGATAGTGTTCGTTTATGTTAATATGTATGTATTTTACCATTAACCACGACTATGTATATAATACAAGGAGCACATTTGTATATTTATCTTTATTTTTCGTGTATAGTTATTTGTTGTATGTTACACATGCTAACATTTATTTATGTATATGTTTGCAGATTTATATATATACAGCATGGATGTCGTTGGGCGAAGGAAGGCTGGCTGTCGCTGAGGGGTATCCTAGTTGGTAGACAACTGCGGTAGCAGACGACAAAGACACCAGCGGGTGATTGTCGAATGCGTGCAGACCGATGCGTATGTGTGTGCTATTTTAGCCCTTACACTCCTACATACAACGGTAACTTTGCAACGCACTTGTATATCTACGTTTATTTTCTTTACATACAAGGACGGTTGTTACATGTTGCCGAATTTCAAAGGTGTGGAAATACTGACAAACAAAGCACATAACAAGGTTTAAGGTCTACTTGTCCTTATCTGCTTGAGTGCTATTGGTAGTGATGTCTGTGATATGAATCTGGTGGTCGTAGCTTTGATGGGTGGGACATTTCTTGCTTATTATCTACTTGACCCTGCGGTCCTTTACATCGACGGGGGTGATGTACATGTTACGAATTTGGTGGCTGTATCTTAAACAGTTCCAAAATTACAGCCACCTATACTTATAAGTGAGCTTAAGGCCTACTTGACCGTGCGGTCCTTTTCGTCGTCGGATATGATGGCTATGTTATGAAATTGGTGGCTGTATTTTTAATGGATCTGAAATTACTGCCAACTATGCGTATAAGTTCGCTTAGAGCATACTCGCCCTCGGGCCCTTTTCGTCGTCGGGAGTGGTACCTATGTAATAGATTTGGTGGCTGTTGCGTAAACGGTTCGGAAATTACAGCCAACTGTGCTTATATGTGGGATTAGTGCATACTTGCCCATGCAGCCCATTTCATTTTCGGGGGTGAAACCTATGTTATGACTTTGGTGGTTGTATCTTAAACGTTTCTGAAATTACAGCCAACTATCCTTATAAGTGGGATTAAGATGTACTTGACGTGCGCGCGGTGCGACTCTAGGCTAGCATGCATGGGCAGGTCTCGCTCCGTGTCGCTCAGGTGGAATGACAGAGCATGAGACTCGTCCTTCACCAGGACGCCAGGTGAAAGGAGGCCAGAAGGAATATGAGAAAACCAAGGTGCAATGCCATAGCATGAGACTAGTCCCCACCAGATTGCCAGGTGAAAGGAGACCACAAGAAAGATGAGAAAACAAAGGTGGCAGCAGACGACAATGATGACATCCAAGATGGAGGGCTTGGTGGGCTAGAAAGGGGAAAGGGTGAGAATAAAGAAGACTGACACCCCCCCCCCAGGGACTGAGAACCACCCCCAAGGGAAATAATTGACAAGAGAGAGACATGAAGGAATGAGGGAGCGAGAGAAAAAATTACACATGATGGGAAATAAAGGACACCGGAAGGAATATGAGATAACCCCAAGGGATAGAGCAGGCGAGAGAGAACAGTAGTGTGTGAGAGATACTGGAAGGAATGAGAGAATTTTTGCATGATGAGGCAATGACTCGAACATTCTTCAGACAAGATGGATGGTTCTGGCATGAAATGACAGAGTGTGAATGCCAGGGTAAACCCTCAAACCCTCATTCCCCAAAAAGAAGTCACTTAGCCACATTTAAAGTGTCATTCTATTTTCAGACTTTGTGACTCATGAATGATTTGGTACAGAGAGGAAATCGTGAAATTTTAGTCTTTTTTGAGGGAAAAAGTTAAATTTTTAACGTGTTTGAGCGAAAAAGGATTCCGAGGGAAAAAAGGAGAAAAAAAAAAGGGCTACGTTACGTCATCGAAGATAGAGGTCAGCTCATCCGCTCGTCCGTATCCGCAATCCCCGATCGCTAGACCCTACCATTTCTAACTACTTACACAGACCCCACTCATGCGCCTTGCACCCACCCTATACTCATCTCACTTCATCATTGACTCTCAAGACCTCGATGTTAAGACCCACTCATATCTCTTCTCCTTCTCTCTCTCTCTCTCAACCGTTGGACTGATAAATTTTCACCGACACTCTTGTAAAGAGCCCGCAGTCCCGAACTGACCACATGTGATAATGCCCAAATGGGGGCATGTCAATGCCAAGTATGCAGAACGCCACATGGTAACTGTTGACGAACTGAGACAACGTATTGGGGTTGCGTTTGCAGCCATTACACACAACATGTTGCGCATGGTTTGCGCATAGCACGTGGCGCAAAATGATCTTGTACTGTGAAAACGATGGACGTCATACTAATGCAATCGATGTCTGAACAACAATCCATTGTTCCACAAATAATGACATGTTTTTTTTTTCATTTTTATTATTCGTAGAATTGTGTAGGTAGTGTATTGTGACTTACACTGTAGCGTCCTGGGACTTACGTAACGCCCTCTAGGCAGTATATCAAGAACTATATACCGTAGGTGTAATTTGAATCCCTCACGAACTGAAGTGAAATTTTTGATTTTCAACTACTTCATATTCCTTGATAGGGCAAGAAAATATCTTGCAATCTATGTAATTTCGAATGTGACATAAAAACGAGATGATAATTTGACATCTTAGGAAATTTTTTTACATCAGGTGATTATTTACAAAGATAATGAAAACGACGAGATCTACTTCTGAGTGCGGTCGGCACCGAACTACACAGTAAATTTTTTGTAAGTTTTATAAATAAAAACATCTCTTTTTAATGTAGTTGTCAAAGATATTCGTGTAGTGGTACAACCGAAATATTGCAATTTTACAACCCGTTGTTTCATGAAACAGAAAATTGTTTACGTACCTCCATAAACTGTAATCAATTTGAAGACTAGAGTACTTGCTTGTTAAAATTCAAGATTAATTTTACACATCCAACAGTGAAATTTTGTAAAATTTGCTCCGATGTAGCTGAATCGTTATATAGATAATCTTGGCAACCAGTTTTGTAAAAATACAAAAAAATATAATGTTACAGTGAAATACGTGGCGACTACTTGGTGCTAACACAATAACGCAAGCAATACTCTCGTTTCACTACTACTCCAAGAGAGCGTAAATTTCAAGGTTTCGCGTCCAGCTAGGGTGAGTGAAGTGAGTTAAAGAGATTTGGGCGGTTCTTAATATCGAGGTCTTGAGTGGTGAGGGGGTGGGGGAAACGGGGGATCTCCGAGAAACCCCGCCTATCAGCAGCTTCGTCCGGTAAGAGCCCCCTCATGCGAAAATCTGGGGGCAACTTCGCCGGTAATCGAACCCGGACGTCCAACTAGGTTACTCGAAATAAAAGTAATATAAAAATAGCAGATATGCCGGTGATATAGCAGTAAACATATTTGTGTTGGATTCCTTTCACGTCACCGCGTTTTTATCCGAAGGTGGCAGAAGCTAAAAGCCATGCCGGTAGTGGAAATAACAGGAAGTTTCAGCCACGTATATAGCCACATGTAACGAACGATATCCTGCTACCAACACTTATGGCGTTCTCGGGGTGGAGGAGGGGACATAACGACCTCCCGGCTGGAGGTTAATGCTTTCACAGTCGATGAACGCCTAACCCTCTGGTCCAAAGGCTATATAAAAAAGGGCAGTTATTTCTCTTGTGGCCCGAGAGTTACGCAACATTAACTTGCTCACGCAAGCGGCAGTTTAAATGTGCGAACTCGAAGGCGAGATTTGACGTTAATGCAAGTTGCTTAGCGGTAGGTAAGCCTACTGAGCGAATATTTTCGTTTCTCAGTCCGTTAGTTTCGCCAATCGTGGTTTTTTTTTCTTCTGCCGTAGCTGTGGCAACTCATGTGCTATGCAGATCATCCATTTCTTCGCCAACATTACAACATTTTCAAGCCAGTATTAGAGTGTCGTGTAGCGCTGATAATGTTTTGTAACGGAAATAAATAATAAATAAAATTAAATATCGTTAAACGTTACCATCTGGGCACCGCTCATCCTAGTCGTTGTGTTTATTGCTAGTTTACTGCAGCGCTCAGTATGTGGAAAGGATCTAAAGGTCCGCGCGATTTACAACGCAGGCTGGTTTGTTATGGTTTGATACCAACAGTCGGCCTGAGTCAGAATTTGAGAAACGTGTTAATAATAAAAAGGTTGGGAGCCCGCTCCGATCACCTAGCTTCCCTTTGGAATCTAAAAATAACCCTTACAGAGGTTTCCTGTACGGCAAAGAGAACCATTTCTTTGAGCCTTTTTTTTTTAGTTTACAGCATAACAATATAGCTTTGATTCATATATAAGGCTACAGGAACCTAGATTCGCTGTTGATAAATGTTTTCTTTGTACGTTTCTGTTGTATGGCAACATTACCAGCCTTTATAGTGAAGAAATAATCGTACATTGAACTACTGTTGTTCACAGTAAGTAAATAATACTTCCTAAGGAAGGTAATGGTTTAGTGATATTAAAGGTTTCCTCTCGTGCGTTGTAGTTCTCAGTACGTAACTGATGTCTAGCTTCAAACATTTATAACCCAATGTATTCTGCAGTTGCGAAAGTAATAATAATAATAACGGCGTGTGGGGAGTGCACCCAGGGCAAGGCAACACCCTCCGAGTGACGGGCTTTCCAGCTGGGATCCGTAGGTGACCGTCATCCCCAAGCATGACAGAAATCAAACCCTAGAATGGAGCGGCGCTGGAATGCAAGGTCGGGGGAAACGGGAGTACCCCGAGAAAACCCGCCGGCAAGCGGCATCGTCCAGCACGATTTCCACATGCGAAAATCCGGGGGATCGAACCCGGATCGCCGTGGTGAGAGACGAGCGCCCCGGCCACTACGCCACCGCTGCCCCTGCGAAACTGCAACTGAGCAAACGTACAATACTCTTGCAGAAGTTTAGTATCACTCTGAAGTGCAGTGATTCTCGAAATCACTAGCCCTCAATTCGTCCCAAGAGGTGACATTATATTCTATTACCTGTCATAACGTACCGTATCAAAATCAGTCTGAACACGATACGACAAAGTGGTCGATTGGCGAATGGCGTCAGGATATTGATGCAGGGGTGCAGGTTACAGTCTCGGAGCCGCACTAGTTACATTTTTTTAGTGAATATTATTTTGAAATATTTGTTAGTTCTCTCACATTTACAAACTATGGTTGTTTTTCAGAGCACAAATTTTCTATGCAGCATGACTGACATTATCACAATGACATCTGCTGAACTGTTGTAACAACGATGAAAGTTTATCGTAGTCATTACTATATAGATCAAACAAAACTATGTTTGTGGCAAGCCTACTTTGTCGTAGTCATTACTATATAGATCAAACAAAACTATGTTTGTGGCAAGCCTACTTTGTCGTAGTCATTACTATATAGATCAAACAAAACTATGTTTGTGGCAAGCCTACTTTGTCGTAGTCATTACTATATAGATCAAACAAAACTATGTTTGTGGCAAGCCTACTTTGTCGTAGTCATTACTATATAGATCAAACAAAACTATGTTTGTGGCAAGCCTACTTTGTCGTAGTCATTACTATATAGATCAAACAAAACTATGTTTGTGGCAAGCCTACTTTGTCGTAGTCATTACTATATAGATCAAACAAAACTATGTTTGTGGCAAGCCTACTTTGTCGTAGTCATTACTATATAGATCAAACAAAACTATGTTTGTGGCAAGCCTACTTTGTCGTAGTCATTACTATATAGATCAAACAAAACTATGTTTGTGGCAAGCCTACTTTGTCGTAGTCATTACTATATAGATCAAACAAAACTATGTTTGTGGCAAGCCTACTTTGTCGTAGTCATTACTATATAGATCAAACAAAACTATGTTTGTGGCAAGCCTACTTTGTCGTGGTTCATGTTTAAACAATGTTTTCTTTGCGGCAATAAATCATAATTTGCAGTAAAGAAAGCGTTTTTACAGTGTACTTTTTTGGTGTATATTATCGTTAAACTTAAAACTTAGTGCCGTAAAATAACTATTGGAACATCTTTTATAATACCGTTACAAATTCAAAATCGCACTTCGAGAACTATCGGAGTTATAAGTGTAAGAGTGACATAAAATCTTAAAATATATATAAAAAAGGATCCTCAATTCAATTGTTCTGTAATCTCGACCTACCGTTTTAACTAGAAATTTCGGGAGTTTTTGTTGTGATAATATTGGGCTATTAACCTACATTATAATAGCAAGGGCATGAGAAAACCAGCCACTTAATCGTAGAGATACGCTGTTAACTAACGACGTCATGTGGTTGCCCATTTAGATGGATTTATCTCGTAACCAGAGTTCGTTGTTACGAACTATGCTTTTCAGCTAGTTCGTTCGCTATAGTTGCTTTAGGGACGTAGCTCAATAATGACTCATGATTCGGTAGAGCACAACAGTAATAGATGAAGTTTAATGAAATTATGGTTATACAATTATTATTTATGTTACTATTGATCGGGGGAGCTATAAATTGAATTTAATATGATTATTCGTTACATTTTAACTCACGCCATTCTAATTAAACCTAACTGGAAAATCATCACCTTGTTGTAGCCGGAGGCTGATTCTGAGAGACGGTTAACGCCGGCCGAACACACCCATCTTCCTGGTCTGCTTCGCTGATCGGGTCAACGTCCAAAGGACTAAAGACGAAAATACGACGTTCCGGGTGTTACGCCGCTGGAGGGGATTTCTGCAACTGTCTTCTTTCGCAAGGATTGACGACCAAATGGTGGCGTTGCAATCCCGCTCGTTTCCAGGTTTAATGTTTGAAGGTTTGATCAGGCAAGCCGTTCAGCTAAGAACGGATGCAAGTTGAAGAATGCAAGTTGGTACTGTTGCGTTATTGTTGCTGATGCGCCTCTTAATATCGGGAGGTAGGACGCGAGACCTCCACGTTTAAAACGACGCTGTGAGAAAGTATAAGATGTCGAACGAAAACTTAGAAAACAAAAGAAAGATGCAGCTTAAGCAGTCACCAAGGTATTAATCCGTATACAACAGCTCGAAGAAAGCGAGCTGTTGTCCGTTACGAAAAAGTAGAACGTCTGCGCATAACGTGCAAGTGCCAATGTTTTATCGAGTCGAAAATTCGAGTGCTGCCTAATCTCTTGGAATAGAATAACTCAACTCAATAACTTTCCACGCAGATTCCTTTCGGAACATCGTGGAATTATAAATCAACAGAATATTGCGAACTGATTAAAGGCTTTCATTTCAATAAGACAGTTGACGTCGCAGAATATCAGGAGAAAAATTATGAACTAGAGAAATTCAAAAGCCACATTTTGACGTACAAAATATTCACTGCTTTTTATTTTGGAGAACGCGTGAATTTGGTACATCGGTTTAACTCTATCATGCTCTGGGTTGTTTAGTATCATACAGTGATTTTCACACACTTTAGCAAGCTTCTTAGATTTTCCTTAGTTACGTAGGTGTCACGTCGAAATGAGGTCACCGCGTAAGTCTTAACATCAAAATGGGCTTTCTTTTAGTAAAAATGTGGAACTGAAGAGCCGAAAATTTTCTGGGTTGTGTTCCTGTTTGTAAACCCTCTTCGAGGAAACTGAATAAAGAAGGTAATTAGATTCAAAGACTGTAAGTGGATATCCAGACTCTTCCGCGTCTCAGAGAGAAACGTTTTGGGAAAATATTTTCTACGTGTAATACTATCATAAACACAGTTCGTTTACAAAAATGAATATTTTGCAAAAGACTGACATAAACAAGCTCTGATTTGTAGTTAAGTGTTCCAGAGGAAAATAGCCAGATTCTGTCTATGGTTTCTTTCAAAAATAGAACAACCATCCACTCGAGTAGCAGTTGTGCAATAGTTTCTGAAATTGTATTTACTTTTTAACTTCAGTTTATTCAATTTACCATACGTAGAGTGGTACAGGACGTAACGCGGAGAACAAAAAAAATATAAACAATCTCACAAAACCAGATCAGTATAAGCAGGTATGTCTACACAAATAGTTAACATGAAACAGCATTTATCTGTTCTTAAATTTCAAATTTGAACTCTAAAACTTCGTAACGTAGAGAAATAAAAAATTACTGAAAATTTTTCGCAAAACGTTCCTTGAAGTACTTCTGAAGCATTGTATTGCATACGGCACGTCAATGCATTTAACATTGCATGACTATGTACATAAAGGCTAATGGTAGCGGAACTTATCAACTATAGTGGGCTCTTCGAACCATTTAGGAGTGAAGTCCTAACCATTTTAGAATCATAACTGGATGAGTGACATCGTGATTTGTGGCGAACTTTAACCGGTTCGAGTTCTCATCATGCATTGCGATAATACATTAGTGAAAACCATTTTCTAGCAAAACATATTTTTAGTACATTTGCTATTTTTCCCTCTGTGTCCTGTAGATGAAAATAGTAGACCATGGGCCACAGTATANGGGAATTCTCGAAACATACTTTTACGATGTAATGAAATATTTCAGTTGTTAGCCCTTTTTCAACCAAAGCGGTACGCTTTAGTTGCCAAAGGGCTTATAGTCCCCGGGATTATTCCCCGGGATTATTCGCCGGGAATAATCCCGGGGAACAAAATCAAATTTCAAGTTTTATGGTATTACTTCCAAACATACTTCCTGGTCTTTGCCATGGTGATTTTATTTATTATTTATTGCCAAATATCAGAAATGTTGTATGCAGATGGTAATGTTGAACGCACAGCCAGGCTGCGTGAAAAGTAATTGTTATTTATGATGGACTATTCGCCACAGTTTTATAATAAAACTACCTGAGTGATAAATTGAAGTGAAAATTACAAAACCAGTTTTGTCATTACTATATAATTTTGGCAGCCAAACTGCAAACGAGAGCTTTGTATATTCGTGATGCACATAAAAGCAGGATAAGCCATAATATCTGCGTTTGAAGCTTCTGCGTCAAATATACGAAGAATACAATAATTTTCCGTTATTTTTAGGCGAAATTTCCTACAGGTTTATGAAAACTCACCTTCAAAGCCGTGGCCTCCTTCAGCCAAGTTCTTGGAATTGGCTAAAATAAAGGAACCTGATTTACGTGATTTTATTTCAAGTATGGCATGTGTAAAGCCAATGCAAGTTACAAATTAGAATGTTAAACGTACACCGCATACATTTAGAGAAGATTTACGCAATACAGTTACTAATTGTTAATGAAAAATGCCCAATAATTTCAGTTTAGAATGACTATCAGGCACCTAACAGGAAGTGCAAACCTGGCAACCTTGCTAAATAGATAGGGTCATTTTGTGTCGCACTCACGCTTTATTGAGTTAAAAAGAAAGCTATGTGTAACAAAATAAAGTGCAACGATCAAATTATCCCTTTCAATATATCTACAAGAAGTAACACTGTTTCGCACCTGTGTTTCGATAATTTCGTTCTAAATGAGGAAACTCCATTTGGAAGAGGAACAACCCATTCAGCACGCCGGATTATGACTCTAGAGAGAAGTACAGAGACAGAGGCACCGACATTCCACAAACGGGACAACGTTTTACCAAGTTTTTTCAGGAAGATCATCAGCCTTGCTTCGTTCATAAGCACACCGAATCCGTTAGTGAGCCATCAATAACACACTGAAAAAAAAAAATGTTTCGTTGAATCAGACAAGGTATGTTTGGCGTAACCAAATTAATTATTTATATAGTGGCAAAGAAATATTTTGTTGTTGAAACCAAATGATTCAGTGGGGTCTTATTTGGTTACCCCGAACTAATATTTGGTTGCAACTAAAGATTTGTTCGGTTCTATGTACATTTAGCAGTTTCGGTTAATGCAAAAAAAAATTGGTCTCTTGACCGAGATTCAAACCCAGACCGTTTGCGGCTGAGTAACTACGCAGTTGCAACCTCACTTAAAGTGATTACTGATAATTTTTTAATGCTTTTAAAAATGTACAACTCAAACACTAGAAAACATTTCTCACGTTTTACAGCTTTACTGTTTAGTTTCCTTTTTATATTATTTTAAAAAAGGATGTGTGTACTATTATTAACCATCTATAAATGAAATAATAAACACAGTTACTATCCTGTTTGTCATAAAAAATACAAACAAACTCTCGAGTTGCATTTTCGAACGAATGCAACAAATATATATATATATATATATATATATATATATATATATTTATTTATTTAATTTAACTGAGTATTTTGTTGACAGTCTAATTTCTCACGGCCAAACACATAAGTCTTGTTCATTAGAGCGTGTATTTCGTTACATGAACAAAAGTAATTTTGTTGATTATAAAGTTTTTTTTTACTGATATGTTTTCTTGGGGCAGCTAAATATGTTTGGCTCTACGCATAAAACCATTTCGTTTGCTGGAACAAACTTTTCACTAAATGCATATCGGGTAAACAGAACTGGTGTTGAGAAAGCTATGCAACCTTATTTGTTCTGTATTGTATACAGAACAAAATCCAACAAAACAAACCAAGGACTTAACTGAGTAGGATGTGCTTCAACATATTGAAGGAGAGCAGAAACAATCTACAATAGGCTACTGGACACCGATTTTGTCGCCAATTACAGAGTACGACAGTTTTGAAACCTAATTTCCAGTATTTTATTCAGGAAAAACTATTGCGAGTAACATTAATTGTCTTATTACATGTGTGTATTTAATTAATGCAGTAAACTCCATTTGAGCATCTGCGAATTATTTAACAGTGTCTATTTGTCCAATGTTACGATATAACTCATCGTTGTAAATATTTAATTTTATTTCATTTATTTATTGAACCATTTTTAATTTATTATTTATATATTTCTTTTTATGTAAGTATTGTTTGTCAATATTTTACCATTTACGTATTTTTCTCGTTACTTTGCTTTCAATAATTGATTTTTGGTCTGTACTTTTTAAGCTGCGTTTTTAATCCCGTCTCGCCTGCAGACCCATGTTCCATGAGAGATTGTTTTTTGACGTGACAACGTCTTATAATTCGATAGAGCCGGCTGCACGCACGAAAAAACATGACTCATGCGGCGTTACCTCGCTCTGAGGCGTTCCATGTAAGGCTTGAAGTGCAAGCGAGAGCGCGGAACGAGCGAAAAAGAAGCACAATCGGCCTTTGCGTTCGGCAGCGTTCGACATCCGTCTCTCTCCTACTGACCGACGTTGTCACGTTCAACCCCCCACCTACACCCTTTTATGCTCACCATCCCGCAGGCTGCAATTCTGCATTTCTCTCGCGCAGTTAGAACGTGATTTCACATTTAAAAAAGTTCTCCTTTGTTCACGTGCTATGTTTTCCCACCTCTGTGCACTTCAGCACATTTTGCCTCTTGCGGGCAACATGCGACATCTATCGTCGTAAATCTAAGATATATGTTAGGCCTTTGTTTCTACCTTCTGTGTGCCCCACGAGTTTTTCCTCCGCAATCTCTGTCTAGCCACAGAGTCAAGATGGTGTAGTGCCCGGCTCTGGTGGCTGTGTTCTTCGGAACTTGAGATTCCGTTGTTTTTTTTTTTGTTGTTTTTTTTAAGCTATAGCTTCATTGATGTGGTAGCGATTTAGTCTTCAATAATTAAAAAAAAATTTTGTGTGGGTCGTGTGTGCTTGTTGGTTGTCCTTTGGCTGTTAACGCCAACANGTCTTCAATAATTAAAAAAAAATTTTGTGTGGGTCGTGTGTGCTTGTTGGTTGTCCTTTGGCTGTTAACGCCAACATGTAGATTCGATATTTACGTTTTCCCTCCTTGATGAGTAAGGTTACAGTTGCTTAGTTTGTTCTCCGTCACACACCAGGTATTTATTTCTTTATTAACTTTTTGCGGATCGTTCTTTTTTTGTTAGTGAGGGTTCAAGTCCTCGGATTCCCGTTCACGTTCACGTTTTCGGATTCGCGTTTTCGAATCACCGGACCCAGCCTCGAACACCTCTTTGTTTGCGGGTCCTGGTTTATTTCCTGATGCGTGGGTACACACAGCCCGTTGAGAGTTCCCTTTGCTGGTGGAACGGCGTGAATCCATCTCCGATCCTCCAGTCACCAGGGAAATGTGTGCGAAACCACCTACTCATCTCTGTTCTCTCAACAGCGACGTGCTAACCATTACGACAGCAAAGTTACAACGGAACTTACCCTAAAGCATTTATCTTTTCTTTTAATTATTATCACACGCATGTATTGAGATAAAAATAATTTAAAACTGTTACATTGCCTGTTTTCGTTATTAATTTCAATTTGTGAACAACCACTTTCAATTAATGCGCCTCGTGATTTATTTGAGTAATACCTTTTTCAATTTAATATGATTTACTAGGACTAATTGTTAGGGATGCAGCCCAGAGGCTATTTAATTGATAATATTTTGAAGTTAATGTAAAGTTATTGTTTCTGCACATTATTTGTTGCTTATATAGTTTATTCGACTTCAAAGGATTATTTGTAATAATAAAGTAATTGGATTCAATATCGTAATTTGAGTTTGAAATGCAGTTAATTATGTAATATTAATAGGTTTCACTATAATTTTTTTGTTAGAAGGAAAACTTTCCAAGTACATATTTTGTCAATTGTTTGTTAGAGCTTCTCATTCAGTAATTATATTTTTTTGTTATAATTTTAATTCAAAATAATAAATTCAAAGAAAATATTTACATAGTAACGTACAACCACAAGTCACACCTTTTTATTTATAGACTATAAAGTCACCTTCTGGGCCTTTTAAAGACAAGTAAGTATCGCATATAATTCTCTCTTTTTTGCCATGTACAGTCACCCAGCAAGATCTTTTGTTAGCACTTCCTATTTGGCTTTTGTGAGCATATTATTTGTGTATATCGATTCATTTTATACATTTGTTTGTGTCGGGTCCTTTCGTAATTGCTTTGTTTATTGTGCCACTTCGTTTATAAGGTTTTGTGGAATTTGTTTGTTGTGTGTACCAAGAACTCGGGACATTTCTGTGTTGTTGGAAGTTGGTAATATATTTTTTTTAGTTTCTTATCTTTTGGTCGTACTTGGGCAAACTACACTATTTAAGAAATGCAGACACGATCACAGAAAGGTGCATAGAAAAACTGTACAGGCGTAAATATATGTTAATTAAGATTTAGATGCTTTAGTTAAAGCATGATCTATGCAATATCATAGCAACAAATATCAAGATGTTGTCAATGTTGGCGTTTTCCATACCATTTGCTCTTGTTTTGGTGGCTTAGATAAACTAACGGATAGTTTTGATTTTGAAGATGTTGAATAAGGAATATGGGTTAATTAGTGCTTCCACTGCAAATATCCTGTACGGGGAACATAACAGTCACATCAGTACGGTAAACCATTGGAACTACACATGGAACAACACGTATATCTCGCTAAACTCGTCATTCCACCACCACTGGGACATGACTGGAAGTTCGAAAATACGCAACTTCAATTTGATTGGTTAAAGGGAGATCCTATGCCTCAAAAAATTACCGATGTTATGGAAAGCCTTGATCCCGACAATGAGTTCAAAGATGTAGATGTGCCAGAACTAGTTAACATAGCTGACAAAATGCACGATGGTAAAGAGGAACAAAGTTGATTACAAAATAATAAAATGTTAAGGTGAGATGCAAGCTGAAATATTTGGCATATAAATATTGCATTACTTCCACGAATTAACCATGTCATCATATTATATTTTATAGTGAAATTTAATGTTTTAGCTTTACCAAATATTATAATAATTTATTGAAATTTCTTCCTGGCTGAAAGTTTCTTTAGAATTTCATGGTAAATTTTAGCAATATATTAACATAAAAAATGGTATTACACAAAATAATGTATCTTAATGGTTCTATTATATATGGTGATGGGATACTAAGTGAAAAACAAAAGTGAGTTACAAAAAAAAAAAATTTTCATTGGTTTTCAATATTTCATGTCTGTACTCTAATTGAACAAATGCAAAAACTCAAACCAGATAGTAGATAGTAAGTTCTTCAAAAAAATTTATGTTTTGAAAATTCTCATGAAAGGGGAGGGGGTTACAGGCTAACCTAAACTCTATAGCGGAAATTATGCAACAATCATTAAATAAAATAACTCCATAAATTTTCCACCAAAAAGATGTTGTGAATCATTCAAAAGAAAGAAACTTAAGTTCTTTCAAAATTGTAATTCATTTTGCGGTTGCATATATCCCTCAACAGTTACTGACTGATAAATAAGTGTGAAGACACGTTCTCCTAAACCAGGGACAATAGCCTGACTAAAGAGAATAAAGTTAGTGATATAGCAAGGAACTGAAGTTATACAAAGGCGTAATACAATAAAAATCGGTAATGATACACTGTCTATATCAAAAATCTCTTAGGAGAAACACTTTGAAACTAATGTATTGAGTTCAAAAAAACGAGAATTGTTTCAGTGATTTTTACATGCTATAGGACGTGTGCAACTTTTGTGACACGCATCCTGTAAATTCTCCTTTACACTGCACTGAAATGATATTCTACCTGCCAAAATATGCAAATTATTATATTAAGGGTAAATGTGCAAGACTAAAATAAAACTAATAGCGTATATAATATCTAGACAATAAAAAACTAAAGCATATTTCGAGGAGTGAATAAATGAGTAACATGATTTTATTTTAAACTTCATAGAAAGGGTAGCGGTAAAAAAAAATTCTGTTACGAAACAGTGAAAACGAAACGGAATCATTTCATGAAAAAAAAAGGGGAAAAATAAAAAGGCGCGCATGGACACAAATTTCACAAATATGCGCAAAAACAGTGATTACGTTTTGTTGACGTGATTAAAATGGGATTAACAGTCGCATAAGCGTGTAAAATTAAATTAGTGATTTATTATTATTAAATTCATCAGCCGCCATATTCGTTAAAAATTTAGAGAATATTGCTGCTTAGCTCTCCACACAGACTATTCGTTCTGTCGAAAATTATAATGCGTCTAGATGATTATGAGAAAAATATTAATGCCAGCACTGTTCATGGATCTCTCGAGTCCAGACTAAATTACTCCACAATTTATATATATATATATATATATATATATATATGGCGATATATGACGTGGTGGGAGAGAATATATTACATTTCGTGAGTAGAGGCTCAGCTTAATTAAAATATTATTTTTTTTATGTTGAAGCTGCGAACGGAATGAAATTAATCTTGGTAAAGCCGTCAGCGAGGGTTTATTCTGCAGCATATTGCTTACAGTAACTGAATGTATATATTTCATTACGACTAGTGAACTCGTGCCGAAAATCAGTATAGTGTCCTTTGAACTTCAGACAAAAAAAATAGGTAGTGCGATATTATTCAAAACGTATTTCGAACTTCCAGTTAACCCTAGTGGCAGAGGAAGTCAATACAATTCAAACGTAAAGGACGTTTAACTACTTAAAATGTACAATTTCAAGAAATTTGTATTCTCTTTTAAGGGTGAAATTTTGGTGACTATTTTTCTCGAATTTAGTAACCATTTCCGGTTGAGGAATCTGAATAATTGTCGATATTCAGTGTAACGTACCTAGTACTTCAGATCAAAAAAAAAAATTATATGATATTATTCAGAACATGTTGCAAACTTCGAGTTAATTTCGGAAATATGACAAGTTTATTCTATTTGTCATCTAGCACGTGTTTCAAGGTCACTAGAGCGTTAACCTTAGAACGACGAAGTTTTCTGAGTTCAAATAATGCATACACCAATGTTAGCATGAAATTGTTACATGTAGTTTTCGGTTGGTTAAGGTTCTTTGCTGATTCCAGTTTAGGCGGATGGTATTAAAAGAAATCACAAACATCAATAAAGAACATGTAAAGGGGTTTCACAAATTATGGCGAGAGTTTTCATGGATTAAAAAAAAAATGCTTTGCTGAAGTGACCGCTGTACACTACTGAATATAAGTAACTAAAACACTTCACAGGTGTGAAATTAGACTGCAGACAATGTTACAAGTGTTAGTGTCACTGAAATAATGTCGATAATTTCAGTAAAGGAATTTAGCCTATACGGTGATTTCTACAGGACTGTATCGAACGCCATTGTCGATGGCATGGTTCCTAATTACATTACAATGATTCGCCAGCTTGCAAAACTTACTGACTCAAATTTTCTGTAAATATCGCTTATCACAGTTACCGGCCATAGCATCTTAGAATATAGGATGTGCATCTTAACGACAGTCTAAACTTAATTTAATGGAATGGAAATAAAGATTACAAGACAGTCCAGTAAAGCGTAACTGTGAAATACACCTGGTATCTACCCATATAAAAATATATGTGCCCTTGTGACGGTATTTTAGGTAATCGTAGACATGCATTCAACTAAGAAAGTAGGTAATTTTCCATAGCTAAAACATTCTTGTTACAGAAATCTCAAGAATATAAATTATTAATATCATGTTATCTAACTTGCACTTAACGACGTTTCTGACACGAAAGATAGCCTTTCATTTTTCAGGCTGTTAAGAATACCAGCCGGTTAGGAATCAAACATGTTACTTTTCGATTAGATAATATATATTGCTGGAAAAGTTTGCTAAGGATTTGTTCCTAGTGCAAGGAGCGCGCTTATTTCCTAAAATTACTCAAATATTTCGTAAGGTGTTATTCCCTCGCCCTGGTGTCACATCGAAATTTATAAAATTAAAGTCTGTAGGACGGTCAAGAAGAAGGGGTTGGCGTCTCGGGAATTATTCTACTATGATAAAAAGGTTTTCGAGAGATCCAGTCCCTCTCTGGGGTTGCTACTTTGTTTAATTCAAACATTTCAATCAAAGAAAATCCAATTTGTATCTTTTAAAATCTATGTGTTGAAAACCTGGTGGACGATAATGCGTGACTCTCCTTGTCAGTCGTTTAGTAGAATGTTTATTCTACTGCATGTTCACCGCCTGGTAAGGAAGTACTTATCAGATAAATTCCTTCGTCTGTTTACTTCCATTCCAGTAGTCTGTAAAAGATTAATATAGTCCTCTTTTTGCTCACTGAATATCCGGGAAAACATACGCACTTCACAGCATAATTAACACAGTTATGCCAGACCATCGAAATATTCTTGTAACTCTGCTATCAGTTGTGATGTTTGAATGATTCTTGCATAGGGGGGTGGGGGGAAGAAATTTGTTTTAACAGTTATGGACATACGCCATTTCAAACATTTGAATGATTCTTGCAGTGGGGGTGATTGATTATTTGAACAATTGTGGACATTGCAAACAAATCTTAGTTACTTTTTTTTTTAACTATTAAATATTCTTAGACTGCAACGAAGTGTCTCCAATGGTGTATGTTCATAATAGACCAGAAAATCTACTATCAGAGTTACATTAAAATTGATATTATTAAATTCACATTCGTATATTACAACATATTTCATTTATAATCGCAATAAAAGCAAAAAACCTTACAATTTACAGCTTAGAAAACTTACAGAAATACGTTTCCTAATGATAGCTCCTTGAGATTTAAAACCGCCTGCAGCTGAAATTAAAAAGAATGTATGTTGTGGTTATTTTCGAGAAGGAATATATTACTTAACTTATTAGTTACTTCGTAAGAGGTAACTTGAGTTTTAATTCGGCAGAGGGCTGACTATATAACGTAATTGGCTATGAAACAAGTTTACGGAGAGAGCGTACTTGTATTCGAATACCGGCAGATAAAAAGTTTATTCCGCAAAGCGACCCTTCCACTTTTCCTCTTGTTATCTTGCAGCTTTAAAGAGTTGGTATTAATAACCAATATTAAAATCAATTTTTTACAACGTTGAAGTAGTGCCAACTTCGCTGGTTAAGTCGAGGTTACGCACAGGACTAAATCATCAGGACAGCATGTATATTTATTTTATAAAAAAAAAGGTTGTGTCGTCTGGCACTGACTAAAAATTCCCTTTTCCTGGCGAAAGGCGCATGCAGACTGTGGTTCGCCCTGCGAACGCAAGTTGACAGAACGTCGTCCCCTGAGAGTCTTACCAGAACCTCTCCAACCCGAGTATCTTCTCTCTGCAATCCACACGCGTACAGTGATTTCAATATTATGTGTACCTGTGCGCAGGGCGGGAGCTTACTTTACACGCATGCGCCGTCACTGGGAGCGAATGTGCTTTCTTTGGTACCTAACCAAACCAAGGCTAACGTACGCTCTAAGTCTGAATCAGAGTGATTTCAACCGGTACAATTTTACTTAATCCTCACTTAATAAGCTGTTGCCTACTGGAAAATGAGTGCCAGGCACTGACATAGCAATGAAATTCACTAGGAATCAGTAGAAAAAATTCACTGACAAATAAGAGAATACAAGCATCTAAAATGGTCAGCAGAATTTTAAGGATTCCAGTGAAGCAGTTTCAACAGATCTGCAGTCGAATTCGCTGATTTATAGCAGTTCTAATTGTTTAGATTTTGGTGCGTACGGCCTTATGTCACTAACAGTTAACCGACATACCAACATTTTTTGAATGAATCGCGGTGATCCAGCCTGCCTCTGTCTCACCCTGGAATTATCCGGTTATAGGAGCCGACATTAAGTCATCTCGGGAGCGAGCAGGTCCACGCAGTGATATTTACAAAATTAATAACTAGAGTTCAATATCGGCTCCAAGTATTTTACTGATGGTTACTTGTCATATATGAAATTAATAAGTGTACTACAATGTCTGCTATTAGTATAGAATTTTGGTTACTTGTTTGGTTTGGTCGATGAAGCCAGACTTGGAGTTTAAAGCAAAAGTATCTCGTTCTAAGGAAGAATGCCAATCAAAGTGTATTATATCATCGTTAGTGGAAGAGATATGTTAATGTTTCCACTCCCAAATTTTAAATCATCTTTAAAACCTTTCTTTAAAAAAGTATATTTTTTATGGTTTTTCAGTTACACGTTTGTTTCGTACGAGATGGCCCTTAATTCGGATGTAGTTCCTTGCTTTAAACTGTCCATAGTTTTATATGTTTCATAAATGTCAGTGTAATGGTGTATGATCATCCGTAAATTCGTATCTTCAAATAAAATTTCGGTATTTCAGAAAACCAGTTTGCGTCTCTGGGGAAGTAAGTACACTCGAAATCAGGAAACAGTCTCATATTTAGAATTTTGCTCCGCTGTACTAAATTAATTTCTACATATTTAGAGAAAAGGTGAACGCGAGCTGTTTATGGCTACATCCAGCATCAAATAGACGTTTTCTCTTCCGCTCACAATATGTATCTCTATAGGCCCATTAAACGCTTTAATTGTCACATGCTGAACTACAGTGCCATTTCAGCTCTCACAAAGGCACAGATTAATTGGCGAGTGCAAATATTTCGTGTGCTTGCAGACGAATGCCATTTCATTACCCGAACTCGCCAAATGTGACTTTCGTTCAATTTACGCAATGGTCTAATATCGGCTACTTTCCAACTGCTTGCATGAATTGCACCCTTTTCCTTAAGTTATTGTAGCTAAGTTTTCCAATAGGCTTGCTACAAAAAACCTTTCACAAACCTAATGTCATAGAAAAATAGACTTCTCAGAAAACTACTCGCATGCCTTGCGCGATTTCACGGAAGTTCGCATATTTGTAACAACAAAAAAAAGTATATACCTTTTACAAAAATGCACAGCTAGAAATATGCGTACAGTAAAAGTATACATATGTAGGAATTTATAGTGACAATCCGTAAGCGAGGTATTGGTATGTGGACTGGTGATGGTCATTTATTTTGTGTTCAAAACTCGTCGAACGTTCTTTCCTCTTTTACGCGGCATTCCATATTTAGTGTGGCAAACACAAAAATAAAATTCCAGTTTGTTTCTTTTCAGAGAATAATGAAACGATTTTTAAATATATGTGTTAGGAAAATTCATGGAATATTACGTCACTGTTGTATATTTTCCGACAGTTTTCAAACATAGCAAGTGTTTTTTTTTACAACTGTGTATCTATTACTGTGAGAGCTATTACCGGAGAATCCCATAATGTAATTTATGTCCACGGGGTGCTTCACAACCTACACGTCTAAACTCATCTTGACACTAGCTGTCTGAACGCCGTCTTTACTACATGGGTTAAACTTTCATCCCCTTCGAAGGTAAAATATTAACAGGCAGATGACTTTATGGGCGGACAGGAAGCCTCGTTTGGTGCAGTTTTTATTGCATCCGTTGCTACGTCACTTGCGACACCGTCCGTCCCAACTCGAACATCTTACGTCCCCATCACATCGTTCAAAACATGGCGCACCTGCTTTTTTTTCTCCCACGCATCACACTCGATTTCTCATGGTTTCAGCTCATATGAAATTTATTTCCGAACCGTTACCTTCTTTTAGAACTTCAAGCTTGTCGTGTTGGGAAGAAGGTAATTTGTTAGACGTAACAGATTTCCGTACGAATTTTTTTCCACGGTGCATTATTTGGGTCATTACCTTATCTTGTATGCGTCTTGCGGTTCTTGGAACTGTTTCGGCTTCAGAATAAGACCGCGCTAAGTGCATATACAGGATGATTCTAAAATCATGGGACAAACATTGAGGCGTGGTAGAGCTCACTAAAACAAACGATTATTGTATAGGAATATATGGGCGGGAGTGACGCGTTGAGGCACAAACCAAAAATAACACATGAAATGCAACACATTGTTTATTTACGACGTCGCCGCTAAATGCCTTTTTACAGCAATGTTTATAATAATTGCTCACAATTCCTACCACCTACAGTAACGCAAGCTTGGTAGCGTCGGTGGAGTGATTGGCGAACAGATTCAAATACGCCGGGTATTTCACGCACGCCACCATTGTCAGCCAATCACGCCATATGTAGAGGTCGCCAAGCATGCGTGACTGTTGGTGGATGCATTTCCAGCAACTGTTTTAACATTTTCTGTAGGGAATCACTCGTTAAGTATGCTGCTAATGAACATTTTATGTTTCCGTTAATGTGTTATATTTTAGTGTTTGTGCCTCAACGCGTCACTCCCGCCCATATATTCCTATACAATAATTGTTTGTTTTAGTGAGCTCTACCACTCCTCAATGTTTGTGTCATGATTTTAGAATCATCCTGCATACAGAAAAGCTTATACATGCACACGATACAAGAAATATGCTTCCCGCGTTCTTAATTTGGTATCCACGCCCTAACAACGGTGAATGTTTTACCAGTTATCCTTACGTACACCTGTTTTTCGCAAAAATATTTACGCGAAGGCCAGACTTCAATGCCCTTCGTGCACACTTGCAGTCTTCATTTGACTATTGACCGCTTGTCTTTGTGCGAAGGCAGTCTGTTACGTGAGTGAGCTGATAAGAGTTAAGTTTCTCGAATACTGACCGTCCGTGAATCGCGGACTGACTGACAAGACGCGTAACAATTCAAATTATCTAATCACAAAAGTAGTTCTGAACTAAAGTGCGTTGGAACACAACTTGTCCTGAAATATTTTCGCGAAAAACAGGTGCCTCCATTTATTCTGGTACTAAATATGTTAATACTGGCAACAAATAGTGCAGTAAATTAATAAGTAAAAATATCATGAACTTAGCGTTACCAGGCTGATCGATGCATTAGCAAAAGCAGTGTTTCTGAATTGTGTATAACATTTAAATGTTGTTATTAATATTTTAACCCTATAGTTATTATATGGTACCCAAATATTTTAAATTAAAAAATGTTAAAATTAAAAGTTACCTACCATATAACATGATTTATGTCTAAATAGTACCGCTAATTTATAGTATGGTCTAACAAAGAAAGGTGAGACGCGTTTTCGCTGTAATGAATACTCTAGGTACTAGAGGAAGATACTTTCAGGGTTAGTCTACCTATGTTCAGCCAAAGTTAGTTAGGTACACAAAATATAAACTCAAATTTATTAAAAACCTATTTACTTTTTGATATTTATATTTATCTGATCCACTTATAACTGCTGTAGTCTGAATTCTTGCTGGTGCCAATCGAAACCTATAAATGTATTATTAAATAATTAATTAATTCACAACAATTTTTAGGTATCATTACTCGTGCTCTGATTTTGAACGCAAACCATTGCAAGGTTTTTCGAGAACCTCAGCAATCGCCGTGGCTCTTGTGTTTAACTTTTTGATTTTCTGATACAAATTTTCTATTTCAATGCACGGGATATATTCAAACCCAAGCCGTCCCAATCAGCTATATTTTTGAGGTGTGTGTTCTATCGTAAGGCATTTACACACACAGTATTTGTGAACTCTTTGGATATACGTGTTATTTACTTATAAGGAAAAGAAAAATACAGTTAAATTTTTAGGGCAAACAGCATAAAAAATTCTCCTCTTCTTGTATTTAAACTCCGCACCGAATCACGTTTATTTTACACAATGTTCTGTGTGTTTCGTTTGTCAAGCAGTTTTAGAAAAGGTAAAAATGTCGTATACATGACATTCAACCTTCAAAGCTATTTTTTGCCAGGATGTTCAGCGAACGTAAATTAAAGGATATGATCGTTACATACGACTATAGTTACGTAATAACAACACAAGAAACGAGAAAACTTATTTGATCTCATTTTTAAATAACATTTATAAATTGCCCTACACTGCCATTTTAGAATATAATGATTCATAAAATCCTGTTTAAGCCCTGCTACCTGTATTTTTTCAGAAAAAAAATATCAATGCACAAACGACGATAAACTTGGCACAACAGAGATCTTTATCAGTTAAACCAACAGTGGCTCAGCATAGATAATATGTCCGCTTTCTTAAGTATGCAAGATATGATTTTCTGCTCATATGAGGCCACCTGCTGATAGTAGACAGTGAGTTTGTTTTGTCATTGTTAGTGAGCTTAAACACGCTTCTGTGAGCTATGAGTTTTCTTATACTCAAACCACGATCTTAGTTATCTGGAAATAGCAATTAAAAGAGAGGCATAAAGACGGCGGACTTTGATGCCTAAACCTCACAAAAGGAAATGGGAAAGCACAAAACATATTCTTCCATATTTGCATTTCTCTACTGAAATAATATAAAATTCGAAAAAAGGACACTTCCACTCAGTTCAGAGCATGCTTGACGGGGAGTAGTAACCACTGAAAACTAAATATTTTAACAGTTCCACCAATAAATGTCAATGGCTCTCCAACTAACTGACTTATATATGACCGGTGATTTCAAGTGTTCTAGTAGCACGTGTTTACGAGTAATGTCTTCAAGAACATTACGCGACTTTGTAAAAGACTAAAGCCACAATAAATAATCGTATTTCCTTGGCAAGTTTTCCTCCTGCGTTACATTTTCGCCATGTTTTCTGCCAATTTTAGACTACCCTGATGGCAGTGTTTTTTGAAATCCTAGCTCCCTATGCAATTTAGGACACGATTTAAAAGTCCACTGCTGTATAATTAAACTGCCATAAATAACGAAGTAACTTCACGCTAACACAGAGTTCCCCTGCTGTCGAGGCCGCGGTGGTGTAGTTGTTAGACTACTCACCTCCCATCTAGGAGCGACCCGGGCTCGATTCCCGGCGGGGCTACCCACGGACTTTCGCATGCGGCAATTGTGCCGGACGATGCAACTGGTCGGCAAAATTTTTTCGGGGGATCTCCCGCTTCCCAACCCTTGCATTCCGGTGCTACTCCATACTCACCTCACTTCTCATTCACCGGCTCTCAAAATCAGCATCAGGCCTCGCCATATTGGATTTTCATTATTTTTTTTTGCCATAAGTTCCGTTAAATATAGTTTAACGAAATTTTTCACTCGACGCGGCATAAATAATATTTTCTAAAGTTTCACCAAACAATTAAAACTCCACCGCGTTTATTGATTTTTTGTAAGAAATACGTAATTTTTCTTGCCGGCGGCTGCAGAAATGATCCTAGCAACAGTAGTCTAGCAATACATATTTTAAAACATGTGCAAAGCAATGCCCTATGCCTTCTCGATGCCCAAAATAAAATATAAAGTCTGTGCTGTGAGGTATGGCGAAAAATGCACAACTCCAAGATGGCGGGGAATAAACCCCATTAAGAAGGGTCTAAATCTTTCCACCCCACTCCTCGATGTCTTTATTGCTAGGATGTCGCGCTATTGCCACCAGAGTGACGAGATTGGACTAGTGATGACACGAATCCAAATCCCAGGAATGATTCAAACATTTCTGAACACCAACGCTCCTGTTAGCGATTCGCAGTTGGCAGCCTAACAACATCGGGAGGTCCAGTCGTTTCAAGCCTCTCTGTACAAAGCCGTGGATAACTTTACTCCTGCAGCGTGGAGGTGTCTATTGCTGCTCCGGCACTGAAATATAAACGAGTGTAATTGAATTATCAGAGTCAATCTGGGCATTCGGTACGTCGCCGGTATACAGGTTGATTCTAAAATCATGGGAAAAACATTGAGGGGTGGTAGAGCTCACTAAAACAAACAATTATTGTATAGGAATATATATGGGCGGAAGTGACGCGTTGAGGCACGAACACAAAAACAACACATGAAATGCAACACATCGTTTATTTACAACGTCACCGCTAAATGCCTTTTTACAGCAGTGTTTACAATAATTGCTTAAAATTGCTACCATCGACAGCAATGCAAGCTTGGTAGCGTCGGTGGAGTCATTGGCGAACAGATTCAACTATGCCTGGTATTTCACGCACGCGTGCAGCCGCACAGGAAAGCCGAGCGACGAGTTCTTCAACGGAATCAACTGGAGTCTCGTGAATGAGGGCTTTCAAATGCCCCCCATAGGAAAAAAAAATTGAGACTCGATAAATCTGGCGATCGTGGTGGCCATCGGACTGGCCCACCACGCCCAATCCAGCGCACCCCAAAAGTGGCATCCAATCACGCGTCTCTTCCGCCCGTATATATCTATACAATAATTGTTTGTTTTAGTGATCTCTACCACCCCTCAACGTTTGTCCCGTGATTTTTTAATCACCCTGTATTGCAACCGATGTCAGCGGTTTCCAATCTCGTATCGATTACTCGATTAGTGGCGCTGCGCTTATCGTCTGCGGGTGCGACCGTGCGTTGCGCAGTCGCGCTCAGCGCTCTGTGCGAACTGAGCTGGTGACGCAGCAGAAGCGAGCACGAACCGTGAAACGCGGGCGAAAAACCTACCGCGTCGTTCACGCGCGCAAAAACTGCGTGGTGTTTGCTCGCCTGCGTCGCTCCGGTGCGTTTTTAAAAATCCTCCGCTCCCGGCCACTTAAACAACCCGAGCAGGTGTGTCGTGCCGCNAGAAACCGCGGATAGGAGCGGGAGATGAGAACAGAAGAACGGAGCGCGCAATTTTCTAACGCAAACGAAAATGTTATTCCACCTTCGTATTCAGGACGCGAACACTTTCGGGGGGTTAATGGAATATAAAACAGGCAAAACACACACAAATCATGTATTTTTATTTTATTTCGTCGAAATGTATGGAAGCGTTCTCAATGGAAAAAGGTATCGGTGGCGCTGCGCATAATTTTCGGAGAGGCAATTGTTTTCATTTCGTTTCACCGCCAGGCATAAAAAAAAAAAAAAAGCAATTTATGATTTGTATGTAAATAGGTCTCGGGTACAAAAAAAAATCTGATATGCGTACAGGAAAGTTATCACAAAAACTGACTTTTTAAGTGTTATTCGCGTAAGGGATTAACTTAATATTTTTATCGACACTTTTGAAGTGATTTAAATATTTTATTGATTTGAATTTCTTACTTTCTGTTTCTTTCCCAATTACATTTCAAGTACTGCCGTCTTGTAAATATACTGCAGAGTAAAACTAAGATTCTGATTCATGTACGTAAAACTAATTCTTAAAACAAATAAAATATTTCCATGTTATTCGTACGTAAATACGTATTGACAATTTATGTAGTTACTGCAGTACTATGTGCGAAACTGTGAAACTCAGAAAACTATCGGCTAACTATAAATTTTACTTGCGTGCTGAAATTTCAATGTGGGTTTAACTTATTGCTGAGACTTGTGTCACAAATAAAGATTCATTCTTATTTGCTATTAAAATCTCACCGTGTTAGCTCGGCAATATAAGGCATCGTTATTGGCCAATGTAGGTCTCCAAGGTACTAAGAAGGTTTTTTTTGTACTTTGATAAGTAAATAGGGTATGTTGAAGCGAGGATAATGGCATCTGACATAAGGATCCAGGATCCGCCCGCCATATTGGTAGGAGTAGGTGGGGCCATGTTGGTAGGTGCTTTCCACCATATTGGTAGGCGTCACAGCCACGGCTTGATGCCATGTTGGATGTTCGTCCTCCCATCGTCCTTAGAAACTAATTAAATAACAAAATTATTTTAATAAAAAACATTTTAATGAAAAAATTAAAAAAGTATTGGCCCACCATCTTGGATTGTTAATAAATATATCGGTTTAATGGTGACGCCACAAATCACAATTCCATTAAATAAATAAAAAATGTAATAAACATTTTATAAATAATTTTGGTTTGCCACTTTGATACCCAATAGAACGTATTGATCCTCCCTCATCCCTCACAAAATAACCATAACCGAAAGGAAAAAAAAAAAAGGTAAAAACTAGCACACACCACCACTCAACCACTCACCATCCACCAAAGACCCCTCACCAACCACTTACATTGCCCCCCTTATTACCCTAACCCCCTCATCCACCACCCTCACCACCACCGAATCCCCTCACCACATTACCACCCTCACCACCATCACCCCCTCGCCAACTCACCCCCTGAT
>NQII01000046.1:0-24877 GCA_002778355.1 Clitarchus hookeri
GGAATACACGTTCTTGACGGTGCAGTCTCGGCCGACACACTCCACACAGGTGAAAAATTCATCCCCATCACACCTAACTTTTTTTTTTGGAAATTGTCTTGTGCACGGATCAGATGCCCTGTGTAATGCATGTTGTCAGTGCTGTGGGACACCTGCCTTGCTAACCGCAATGTTGTCNACCGCAATGTTGCCACGAAGGAGTGGTATTGTGAGACACATCCACCCCTTCCAAACAGTATAGGCGCAACATCATTTCTGAGAAATATCCCAAAATTATGCACTCAGCCGAAGTAATGTCTTTTTTATTTTAGAAATTCAGACTGACGTTTTGCAATAAAGTTCTTTCATTTGTATGGTAATAAGTTTGTGACCCATTTATCATGCACAAGAAACCTATTTCGAAGTCTTTAATGGATATCACTATACAGTTGTCTGCTAAACATTAACATCTGAAACTTATACCAGGTAAGGCTGTTTGTGTACGCTGTTTACAAAATTTGAATTAGAGTTAGGCGGAGAAGAACAAAACAATGACGGCAATTTTGAGCCGGAATGTATTGCTGTAGAATCGGTTAACCACACATGTGCTGCTCTGGATGAATCCCCTATTCGTTTCCAAAGGTTTCCTCAGTGTAAAAGAAGACAAAGAATGGAGCAAAAGATTGATAAAGCTCTCATATAAATTATAAATAATTATCTAATTTTCCAATTATGCTACTAACCATTAAGAAATTACTCCAAATTTAGGTTACCTTGAATTAATATAAGAGTTAAAGGAGAAATTCACACATGCTATCACATGTGATGAGAAATACAAAATTTTAAGTTTGGTGCCAAAATACTGGAGCATTTCTAAAACCAAAGGTGAGTTTAAGTGCAGTAAGTATTTAATAAGAAATCCATAACTTTAAACGCAAAACATTGTGTGCTACCAAATGTTGGTAACAGAAAATGAGGAAATCGCTTAAGTAATGAAACCGTTAAAGTTGTAACAGATTTTTATGACTGATTATTTAAGCAGAATCATGCCTGGTTTAAAGGACTGTGTAACAGTCAGATCTCAAGGTGGAGCGAAGACAAAATAACAAAAATATCTAGTACTGTTTAATTTAAATGACGTTTATTTGACATTCAAAGAAACGCATTCATGTAAAAATATAGGGTTTTCAAAGTTAGCTTAATTAAGGCCCAAGTGTTGCGTGCTAACTGGTCCCAGTGGCACACATTCCATATGTGTGTGCCTACAGCACCAAAATGTGAAATTAATGTTGGCAGCTACAGTGAGTAAAATGTCATACAAAGAATGAAAATAAAAATGATTGTGATGGTTCAAAAGAAAGTTGTATGCTTTCACAATGTCATAAATGTCATGGAGTTCATGTACTGGATGGAATCATCTGTGAGATTGTGACCTTATTGAAAAATATGGAAGAGTTTTTGATTGATCTAAAGGAAAAGTTCATAAAATTAAAAACCCATCACTTTATTGCAAAATGTCGGTCTAAATGTGTAAAATAAAAAAAAGAAGATATTACATCTGCTGAGTGCATAATTTTGAGGGATTTATCAGAAACCCAATTATTGTATATTACAAAAAAAGCTATTCCACAAAGTGTGAAACCTTTTGTGTTGTCAGCGATTATTTGACACACAACACTGTAATTGTTCACACCTTTCAGAAAGTTCTGCTTCAACATTTGAAAAACATATTTCCCAACTTGACAAAAGTTTATTGTTCTAGTGACTGTTCAGCTGCCCAATAAAAAACTTTGTTAACCTGGCTAAGCACAAAGATGATTTCGGTCTGTCTGCTGAATGGCATTTTTTTCCACATCACATGGCAAACGTTCGTGTGATTGTGCCGGAGGTAGTTAAACGTCTTGTAACAAAGGCTAGTTTACAAAGAACCACTGAAAACCACACTGTATCGCCACAAGAAATGTTCGAATTTCGTTCAAGCCAAATTTTTGGAATAACTTTTTTCTTTGTGCCGTCAGAAGATATTGTTTGTGAAGAGAAGTTACGTCAAAACTATTTCAAGAAGCTGCAACAATTCCCAATAGAAGACAGTATTTTAGTATTGACCATTTCATATAAGTGGGGTAAACTCTGACAATGTAGCCAACCTACACACTATGTAAACAGTAAATACTCTCGTTTGTAAAGTAGTGTATCAGCTAATGAATTGCTGCGGGATGCATGTTGTTAAGTTGACGATTTTTATGATGGATTTGAAAGAAAATAGTACTCAGAAATAAAATTTGCAATTTAAATTTTTAATTATACTTACAATATTTATGGTTTAAATAATGTTTTAAAGCTTTTAGTGTGCAAGTGCTTATTTCTCATCGTGTTTATTCGAGTATCTTGTTGGTGTTGTCGGAACATTTTATCGGTAGTTGATAATTTTTTATTTACTTTCTTTAAGCATATTTGTTTGTAGGTTTTCACGAGTTAAATGTAATATTAATTTTCACGTGTTTACCGTTTCGTAAAACTGCTCGTTCCGCCACTTCCCTTAACCACCGTCCGCAATGAAGCGACACGAATATAATTTACATTTCTAAATTTAAGTTTATTGGTTTCAGGAAACGTGTGCAGTGTTGATTTTACTGAATGATTAGGCAAATAAATTATTTAATGCAAATGNGTTTATTGGTTTCAGGAAACGTGTGCAGTGTTGATTTTACTGAATGATTAGGCAAATAAATTATTTAATGCAAATGACGAACAATAGTGATTTTAGTGAAGTAAACTTGCAAGGATTTCCATAGGAAAAAACATGTTCAAGAGGTTNCAAATGACGAACAATAGTGATTTTAGTGAAGTAAACTTGCAAGGATTTCCATAGGAAAAAACATGTTCAAGAGGTTGCGATTTTACAAACAGTAAGTTTGCGTGTTTTGTAAATAATATGTATTTGTAAATCGTTACTATAATTATTGAAATGCACGTGGTCTGAAAAAGCCGCACTTTCAACACTTTTGTAGCGCGTAAATTTTTTTTTGCCTATATCGTAAATTTAACGAGTGTAAGGTTAACTTCGGTCTCTCTCTCTGTGTGTGTGTGTGTGTGTGTGTGTGTTGCATCGGTACGAATACGAACAGCGACGTATGTATCGCGTTTTGTTTTTTAAGTTAACATTTTCAAGTTATAATAATTTGAATATTATTTGCGTACGAACACAATTTTTCATCAAAACAATATGCAAGTCAAAATGCCACACACTCGTAAGAACCTCAAAACAATGCTCTCTCATGAAAGACGTTAAACTAAAGTCTCTCCCANTGCCTTTTCCCCCTCGAAATAAAATAAACAGGACCCCAACAAACTTAACCTGGCAATTACAAAAATATAAAACAGGTTGGAATACCAACCTAACTAAAATATCCTACACTGATTACTGAACGGAAGTTAGCTAACGTCAGTCTTTCAGTGCCTGCCTAAGACAGGAAACACGAGGAAAATGCAAGTGTGCATTAGACTCAAACATTTGTTTACAAACGTCTTTTTCTTCACTGACAAAACAGGCGAGGTGGAAGGATACATTGTGGCCGCGCTACTTTTCTAAAACTGTCGAAATTTACCCCACTTACATTAAATGAACAATATCATGGTTTTGTTCCAGTAAATGGAGATAATCTCGCTGTCTACCACAGGCGGATTATCCGTAAGGCAAACTAGGCACGTGCCTAGGGGCGCGAGGTTACAAAGGGACGCGCGCACGGAATTTTTAAACAAAGAAAAATAATAACAAAATTAATTGTCAGTAAGTATGCACCTAATTACACAATATAAAAGATGCTTTGTTTCTATAGAGATGTAGAGCTTCCGAAGCGTGCTCTGCCTTCTTGATCATTCCTACATCGCCTGATTTCATAATAGAAGTTGGTAAGATACAACTGCAATGTTGCGCGTTCGTCGCAACGATCGCGAGCATCGGACGTTGCTAGATTGCGGGCACGAGGGTGCAACGCGGGGGCGGGAGAGAAGCGGCCGGCGCCAAACGAGTGACACTACTTTCAGCTTTGTTGTCGTCGGTTACGCGCGCTTCTATTGTTTACGTTCTCGCTACGGTATTTGTGTGTAATTAGTCCATTACTTTTTAGTTTATTACTTAAAGAATGAGTGAATTGGAGAAAAAACCCAGTAGTGCAGCAAATAAAAGGAAGGCTAAGGAAAAAGAAGAAAAACATCAAAATGTAATAAAGCACACAAAAAATATCGACACATTTTTTTCAAAATTAAAAAGTGATGATTTGGAATCTTCTAACGCAATTCACAGTGCGTGTGCTACCGGACCCTATTCAATGCGAAATTCCTATTAGTTCTAAACAACAACAAAATTTGTCCGTGCCCACGCCGCCTACTCAGTCAGCAGTGGAAGTTGTGAGGCACTCGCAAAATAGGCTGGTTCTCGTGGAATGCGACCCAGTCAAGTGGGATATCAATTACGAAACACAAGAATATATTGCACTGAATGGCTTTAATTAAAATATAAACGCAGATTTTTCATTAAGTAAGAGAATATATGAAGATAAAATCTCACGTTTTTTGACAAAAACAATGTTTGAATGAAAGTTATTAAATAGAGAAAAACGNATGGCTTATTTACTCTCCAAGCACAGGAAAAGTTTATTGTGGACCTTGTTTATTATTCGGTGGTGGAACTAGTTTTGGAAAACAAGATGTTGGTTTTAATGATTGGAAGAACGCATCGATTAGATTAGAAAGCCACGAAAACTCATGTGAACATAAAACATGTGTTCTGACCTTGCAACGTAGATCTAAAATTGCCGGTCATGTCGATCATGAGCTCGCCGCTCAATTTCTAGAAGAGTTAACTTATTGACGTGAAGTTTTGAAACGAATGGTTGCGACTGTTAAGTTTTTAGCATCGCGTGGTTTACCTTTTAGGGGACATGACGAAAAACTTGGCTCTCTTCATAAAGGAAATTATTTAATGACGCTGGAACTCATAGCGGAGTTTGATCCGTTTTTAAGTAAACATATTGCCCAATAAGGCGGCAAGGGAAAGGGATGTACCAATTACTTAAGTTCTACAATATGTGACGAATTTATTGAATTAATGGCAAACAAAACTTTAACACAAATAAAAAATGAAATCAAGATAACAAAATATTATTCCATAATAGTGGATTCAACACCATATATTTCCCACATTGACCAATTAACTTTCGTGATCCGATATATTCAAGCCGATAGTACGCCCGTCGAACGCTTTCTTAAGTTTATCGCAAATGTCGGTCACAAATCACAAGACATTGCAGATGCTATTATTGAAACATTAGACATGTTAGAAATTAATATATTAGACTGTAGAGGCCAGTCGTATGATAATGCCGCAAATATGTCAGGCATTTACAATGGATTACAGGCCAAAATAAAAGAACTATGTCCCCTAGCAGAATACATACCCTGCTCCGCACATTCGCTTAACCTAGTGGGTGAATGTGCCGCTGAATGCGCTCAAGAAGCTTGTTGGTTCTTTGGTCTCCTTCAAGAAATTTACACATTTTTTACAGCTTCAACTCAAAGATGGGAAACTCTACAAGCCCAAATACTCCTAGGCAATGATTTAAAGAAAAAGAAAAAAAAAAAAAAACTGCTGTCAAAAATCCATTTGACACACGCTGGTCAGCTCGAGCAGATGCTTGCAAAAGTTTGAAAGAGTCATTTCCAGAAATTAAAGATGCTTTGATTGCTATCGAGAGCAATCCTGAGCAAAAACGTTCTGCTGTATGTGAAGCTAAAGGCATAAGATTGAAATTAGAACGACTAGAAACTGCTTTCATGATCGTGCTTTGGGGTTTTCTTTTGTTTCACATGAACAAAACCAACAAAAAAATTACAGTCCGTTGACATTGACATTTGTACAGTTATTCAAATGTATGACAGTCTTATTCACATAATTTCTGCAGAAAGGGAAAATTTTCATAAATATAAACAGCAAGCCTTGGAGCTCTCATTAGTCAAAGAATATGAAAAGGACACAAAGAGGATACGGAAGAGAAAGCTCACAGCAGATGAATCTGCCGAAGATATTACTTCTTCATTATCTGGTCGGGAAACATTCAGAGTGACAGTATATCTAGTAATTATAGACAGACTTGTGGTTGAACTTCAAAACAGACGAGAAGCGTACAGCAATTTTTACAGTAAATTTTCGCTTTTAAGCAATTTGATAAATTTTAGCACTGAAGAAGTTCAAAATAAAGCAAGTATGTTAGTAACAATGTATTCTGGTGATTTAGAAAAGTGCTTTGTTGATGAATGTATCCATCTACGTTCTTATTTAACAACGATAGCTCGAGACGGAGAACTGCCCCGAACAACCAACGCGATTTTACAGGTTCTAAGAAATAAAAAACTTGAAACAATTTACCCAAACATTGACATAGCCTTAAGAATGTGCGTATCGACGGCAGTCAGCAATTGCAGTGGTGAGCGGAGTTTCTCCTGTCTAAAGAGAGTGAAAAATTATCTTCGCTCAACCATGACAGATAAGAGATTACATTCGTTAGCAATACTTAACATTGAATCAAACTTATTGCTATCTTTAAACTATGACGATGTTATTGACAATTTCGAAGACAAAAATGTAGACGCAAAAATTTTTAACTTAATTTTTTTTAACAATTTTTATTGAATGTGATTAGTACCAATTTTTAATAAATAATTCATAACTTTATTTTTATTTATTTAATATTAATAAATTTTAAGCTTTACATAATTAATGATAACACACCCTCATCTGTCAACACACATAAACAGTCAGATCTGTTTCCCTGAGAGGCATCATGCATTTCCATGTTCGTCCTGTCCCTCTTGCTCTCTTCACTCTCATCACAAATTTTATTCACGTCTAAGGGTAAGTACACGTGTCCTGGCCTACCTAAGTATCCCTACTAATAATATTTTGGAGTGACCGAAACCACCTCCTCTTTAATATAGCAAAGTGTCAAATGATGTCCTTCACTCGTTCACATATAATAGTATAATCACCAACTACCAGCTATGCAAAGAGACAATTCCTTGTTCTTTCGAAGTTAGAGATCTTGGGGTTGAATACGACTCTCAGCTTAACTTTTGCAATCAGATTCATACACTCACTGTCACATGTTTTAAACGTCTAGGGTTTGTATCACGTAATCGCAAAAAATTTACCAACATGAATGCTATAAAATTATTGTATACTTCTCTGATACGCTCGAAGATTGAGGCTAGTGCGTGTATACACGGGAAAAAAATTGTGGTTGCTACAACAGCAGCTGTAGTTGAGGTTACTTCAAGTTGGAGTAAAGAAATGCCAACTCCAACTAGGAGTAACCTCTACCACACATGTAGTAACGCCAACTAGTCATCAATGTTTACTACTGCTAGTACTAGTTAAACTTTATAATATATGGGCGCTAGAGGGGCGCCGATGAGGTGCTTGCCTAGGGCGCTCTCGACATTTAATCCGCCTCTGCTGTCTACCAATACACATTATCACAGAACTATTTTGTGGTACCCACCACCAAACCACAAGCGGTTTTGCCAGACCTGAACGACTGTGTGTGTGTTATTTATGACGGTGACTAGCGGATTGGAATTGTTACAGGCAAAGAAACTGCGGAGGGAAAAGATGTTTTCATCCTAAAGGTCCAAGCCCTCGCTTAAAAAGTACAAAGGAATTGGTATGGATGAAACAAGTGAATATTTTAAGAACGTTGTCACTACTTGAGGTAGTAACTTACAATGGAAGAACACACAACATAAGCAACAAACTGAGTGAAATGTTATCAGTGATTTTCATAGATAGAATGGCACATACTACACAGTAACCTTGCTGCATAAACATACAGTTAGTAAATATTAGTATAAGTGTACAAACAGTGCTTGTAAATTAGAGTGAAAATTGAACTGTGAATGTACAGAAGAAAACTAAAGACATAGAAGTAAAATTTAATTGACTGGTACAACAGCTAGAATGAATTTGTGCAGCGATTACGTATTTGTTATGCGTAAAATTGTTTTTGATGTTTTGTGGTTACTTGCCAGCACGAAGAAAACATATTGGCACACTCTTCAGCTAAAGCAAAGGTAATTCACATCTGCATTCCTTTGACACAATTGAATTAATCACATTCAGAATGGAGTGGGATTATATAATGCACAATAGATTGTATTTAAAAATATACTTTTTTTTTTCCAAAGGTCCATGTACTTGACAGGGGTGAAAATAATAGAATGGGACAACTTGTGCCCTATAGCTATTCATCAAGAGTATCTTTCATAAAAAAAAAAACTCAAAACGTTATAATATTTCGTCCCGCATATAACATTTTTGGCTTCGAAAACCGCAAATTTTAATTTTTTTTTTTCCCCCAAGTTTGAGACTATTTTTTGCTAGGAAGGAAGTCTTCAACCCAGATAACTTTGATGTTGCACACTGTTCTGCGTGTAGACACCTAGTACACAAAAGATCAGATCTCTAAATGCAACTTTGGTGAAGCATGGTGGGTTATAAAGTGGTGTAAAACAGTCATCTGAATACTGAAAACAAATGACTGCCATCTTGAAAAAAAATATATGATATAAATATACAGTGTAATAATATCATATGTAAACTTTTTAAATGACACTAAAAACTCCACAATATGTGACTTATTAAAAAAAGTTATGGCTAGTTGCATAAACCCCAGATGAAATTTGCTTGCAGTGTGTATGAAAAATGGCTGCCATAATCCACTTGTAGGTAAAAATATAAATTAATGTTTTTCTTTCACCTTGGGGAACAAATTTTTATCAAAATAAAAAATGGTGCAGCTTCCATTTTTTTTAATTTGATGATTTCATATGGAACGACACTAATGTAATTATTGTAATTTATCAAATGTATAATTTCAACAGTAATTCAGTAGGTGTTAGAAAACTGTTTATAAATACTTAATATTAGTGACTGTGTTAAATTATGTAAGGTAAGGGACAATTATGTAAATATTAGTTGTAAATAGCACTTGATAGCCANAAATAAAAAATGGTGCAGCTTCCATTTTTTTTAATTTGATGATTTCATATGGAACGACACTAATGTAATTATTGTCATTTATCAAATGTAGAATTTCAACAGTAATTCAGTAGGTGTTAGAAAACTGTTTATAAATACTTTACATTAGTGACTGTGTTAAATTATGTAAGGTAAGGGACAATTATGTAAATATTAGTTGTAAATAGCACTTGATAGCCATTTGTTGTTGAGATGTTAAGTATAGAGTATGTTTTTGGATTGTTTGCAAATAAATGACTGACCATCCCTAAAGAACCTAGCTAAGATCACAGACTTTGGGCAATTGTAACGCATGTTTTGGTTAAATCTCAGTGTAGTATATAATGCTAAGCTGTAATATCGCATCTCTGATTAACTTATATGTACAACGCTGCGTACATCGCTATTTACAGGTATTAATAAAGTAAATTACATATGTAGGGAAACGCATCGCTTTCTATGTTCCGAAAATTGATGATACGTTAGTATAAACTATTCATGGTAAAGTAAGCACTTGTGAAAGCTCTCTCATTTGGAACAATAGTCGATAAATATATTTTATTTCAGCCTTTGACGTTATCTTCCTCGTGCGGTGTAATATACACACTCTGTTTATTACTTATATGGCAATATATATTTAAAATGGTGGTTAAAGGTTAAAATGTGGCTGAAAATAAAAAGAAGCTAGGGCTTCAATAGTGCTCACTTTACAGTGAACAGCCTATAGTACTTATAGAACGAAATTTGAACTGAAAGTAGGGGAGGGGTCCATGACGCTCAGCTTGTAATTGTATACAGAGATTGTGTCTTGCCTAAATTAAATATGTCTGTAAATTTTAGTTGGTAAATAAGACTTTATATAGGCATTCATCTTTTTAACTGCAGTGTGTGCTGCAATTTGTAACATCGGTTCACTTCACACATTGTACGGTATTTACAGGATGTGTTGATTTGTGAGAAGTTATCGGGGCGTGAGTTCGATGGTCCCTGAGGTACGTCTTCCAAGGTTATCAAACAAATGTTAACAGTCGTACTTGATACACCTCCATTAGGGTCACTGCAGCCCTGCCTGTGTATCAGCAGTGATTCACTCTTAAACCCTTCCCTGTTAAATTAAATGCACTACAATTTTTCCAAATCTGATCAATTTTTTTTTTTATATTCTACATATATTATCTCTGCCAACTAGAGATTGTATTTTTAGGATTCATATTTTGCAAGTTATTGATTTTTTAATACTGGTCAAATGTCTCACCCGAGTATACTCTGTCATCACGAAGATGTTCATATTTCACTGATATTTTAAAATAATATACATATATAGAACATTGCCGAACTCCAGAAATATTATATTATATATATATATAAATAAATAATTTGTTACCAATATATATTACAGATTTTTTTTTATTCTCTCACATGAGTATTTTAGGCATACTTTAATATGAAGCTAATTCTTCGCCTGTTGGTTGTTATTGCTTTTTACATGTGAACTAGTAATATAATACAAGAGGAACAGTAGAATTTTAACAAGTAAAAAGCTTACAAAAGTTTTTAATTTTTAATTACATTTTTTGTGTTATTTTGCATTTTTAGACACTATATTTTGCACATACATTTCTGCAATATTTATTTTGTAGGTTATAACTTTTTTTCTCAACCGAGTACTTGGGAATAATAAAATGTTAAAAAAAATCATATTTCAAAAATGTTTAGACCAATATTTAGTTGTACAAATAGGGACACAATATTGGTGGAATTTGTAGACATTCGAACTGGCGGAGTCAAAAAGTAGAAACTCCTGAAATGTTAGTAACCATTTCTCAGTACAGTGTTTACTTAGGGAGAAAATAATACAGCAGTATTTGCATTTATAATATTACCTATGACTAACCAACTTACAGAATTTTAACAATAGCTTAAATTTTCAATTTTTTTTACATTAGTAATAATTTTCAATACATAGTTCACTTTGGCAAAAAAATTTTGCGCTCCTACAGTTTGAAAATTTTCAATGCCGTAGAATTTGCACTTATAAAATGACCAATGACTTACAAGCCCACAGCATATTTATATTTGACACATAGTACAACATTTTCTAAATTAGTAGCTTATATCAGTAATAATAACATTTTTCGGTACACGGTTTACTTTGTCAGAACCAAGATGTTTGAACTGCTACAAATTAAAAAAATATCAAAACAGCAGTTTTCAAATTTATAAAATTACCTATGACTAACAAGCCTTTAAATTTAAAAACATTGTGCAAAACATTCTATTCGAAAAATCCAACCTTGTCACATTGCTGGTTACACAGCTATATTAGTGTGGCAATATTGAATGTTCACTGAAGCTAAGTAGTTATCTATTCAGTAATACCTCGTAAACATTTCACCATTTAGATGTTTGTAGAAGCATGATAAACTCTAAAGCATGGTGTTACACACAAATTTACTTCACAGTCAGGACAATAATGTCTTGTTTCCCTGCGGATTTTCTTTCTTTTAGCATCTCTGGCAAGAGAACACATTCCACATTGTCGTGATGGTCGTTCCTTCTTGTCAGTTGGAGGAATCACTTCAGGAAAATGCCTCCCTGTCAAACGAAGAGGAGCAGGTGAAGGTCCAGGCTGGCCTGTACGTTTAAGAGATATTTCTACTGATTGATGGTTGTCAAGGATTTGAAGAACCAGTTCTAATCTGAATTTGAGGTGACTAGCTTCTCCACCACACTTCTGATACAGCAGAAATGCATTAAACACAGAGAAGTCTTGAAAATGCTGAAACAATTTTTTGTAGTACACATTCCCACGTTTTCATGGAAAGGGATAGTTTGCCAACTGTTGGTCTACACGATCAACCCTACCCATAGTTTTGTTGTACGATGCAACAACTGCTGACTTCTTGAGTGGCTCTCTTCCAGGTCCTTCAATTGTTGTAAACTTTGCCTCTTTGGTAAACTTTCACTTCCCCAATCTTCATTTTAGTTTTTTCCTCAATGGGTTAGGCATAGATTTCCTTGATAACCGTACTGTACCATAACCGTCGGTTTTGTTTGCTATTAGCACATTAACTAGCTCTGGTGCCGTGTAAAAGTTGTTGGTAAACAGTAACCTTTATTCAGCACAGATTTTATCAGTCATGACAAATTGAGCGGATTTTGGAAGATGTTGGTATTGAGTCTCCAATTGTGTATCTTTCTCTGTGTATATCATCATACTCCAAACATACCCACTGCTAGACTCTAAAAACAAGAAGGTCTTTAACCCATAACGCGACCTCTTCGAGGGTAATAGGCTCTCGTCAATAACAATATCCCATTCTGACGTGTACAGTGATTTTAATTTTTTGTTCAAGTCAATAAATATGGGCCATATCTTCCTGAGTTTCGGACATGGATGATTGTTAGTGTCAAAATTTTCATTACCTTAAAATTGTAGAACCGTTTCAGGAGGTAAAATCTTCTGTATGTGATTACTTGTGAAAATATTGGCGTAGTCAATAGAGCATTTAACGACCAACACATTTCCAGCTTCATACAACACTTTGTAGGATTACTGATGCAAAATAAACATATAATTAATTGGGGGAAGTATCCTTCCAATTTTCGTAGTGACATTGTTGCGCATACCTTTTTGTTTCATCTACATTGAGTTGCAACATTTGCACATCAAAAAACATGCAGAAAAAATCTAAAGCAATGCGTTCTATATTTCTTACAAAATTCAGTGAACTAGCGCCAGTAAAGTCAAATCTACGGGGAGGAGGTCACCGTGATTCAACACTTACTTCACATCACTGTCGCGCTAATGCAAGAAGCTGGTCTGCATCATCTTCGTCTGAACTGGTACTATTATCGCCCGATAAATTTTTGTCGCTTTCTGAACCACTGTCGAATATATCACTATCTGAATCCATCAGTTACAGGTTGAAGAACACTCTCCATACAGTAAATATGTGAAAGTCAAACTGGAGATATAAAAAAACATTGAGGAATGTTCTATCTCTAAATATTATAAAAGAAAGTCGCTTATCCGCGTCTGTCTGTGTATTCGCTTAGTACTTCTAAACTGCTGATGGATTTTGATGCAGTTATCAACATAATTTAGATTATTTCTTGAAGGTTTTGATGTATAATTCATTAATTTTTAATGTACGGATAGTAGAGAAATGTCGAACAGTTTGTAATCAAGTCGTAAAAAATGACTTATGCTGACTAAACCATAAGAGATACATCAAATTAATCTGCTACAGAATTGTAGCTCTCAAAAAGGTCTACAGAAAAGTCGCGATAGCATATGTTTATCTTTTAAGGATGACCCACATTAACCATTTTTGTCTTTCAAAGTCTCGGTGTAAAAACTGAATTGTAACCGGGCAAAGCCGGGCCGGTTCGCTAGTTATTCATAAACCAAAACTGCTCCATAGCCACAATAAAAATGTTCGACACAGTCAAAATTCCCTAAACAGTTGAACGAAAGATGCAAGATACACAGTTTCTAGAAGCTAGAATGACTACCAATAGGCACATCATACACTTTAGTTGAGGGACAATAAAAACTGTGGCAAGCCATGGGATTTGAATAGCCATTTGACTTGTATTGTAAGCAACCTTGTCAAAATAAATACAGAACAGAGAGTGACAGAAGAATGCGAGTTCGTTGCAAGAGTAATAACACATATACAGGTTGAGTATAAAAGAATACCCCCACTTTGAAGGTCTATAATATCACAACCAAACAACCTACAACCTACAACCTTGATTGACCAATCAAATGAACCTTGGAACCGTGAAGTTTGATTACCATACATTAATAAATGTTCATTGTGACTACCACGAGCGGCCCGAACGACACCTATGCGATAATCAAACTCGTTCCACACTCGTGTCAGCATGTCCGGTTTTACGGTTTGGATGGCATCCGTAATTCTCGTTTTGAGGTCGTCAATGTAAGCCGGCAATGGTGGGCGTAATACTTGATAATTTATGTATCCCCATAGAAAAAAATCGCACAAGGTAAAATCCGGGCTTCGTGAGGGCCAGTGATGAAGAGCATGGTCACCAGCTGCTCCTAGACCGATCCAGCGTTGCGACGACGTCTCGTTCAGGTATCCGCGAACAGTCAGGTGCCAATGGGGTGTCGCACCATAAAGGAAATATCAGACCATCCCCTTCACATTGGCGTGTCGAATGCGAGGTCGCTACCCCCTCACCGCCTCAAACCGAGAGTTACNTATCAGACCATCCCCTTCACATTGGCGTGTCGAATGCGAGGTCGCTACCCCCTCACCGCCTCAAACCGAGAGTTACGAACGCCATCCAAACCGTAACAACGGACATGCTGACAAGAGCGTGGAACGAGTTTTATNCCTCAAACCGAGAGTTACGAACGCCATCCAAACCGTAACAACGGACATGCTGACAAGAGCGTGGAACGAGTTTTATTATCGCGTAGATGTCGTTCGGGCAGCTCATGGTGGTCACATTGAACATTTATGAATGTATGGCAAACAAACTTCATGGTTCATTTGATTGGTCAATCAAGGTTGTAGGTTGTTTGGTTTTGTTATTATAGACCTTCAAAGTTGGGGTATTATTTTATACTCAGCCTGTACAATCTAGCGAAAGAAAAACGTAACACGAGTAGGCTACAGGGTTACTTTCAGCTCACTACTGGAGCCTTCTAGCTCTAACTAAGCTTCTAACTGCCAGTCATCGTCGAAATAAATGCCGAACAGGGAGTGATGATGGCGAAAGTGTGGTCGGTGCGTGAGTAATACAGCATGCACACTCTAGCGAGAGAAAAATTTTAAATTATTAGCTGCAGGATTTTTTTTAGCTCACTACTACACCCATCTAGCGTGTTTTGCCGTAAGAGACAAANTTTTAAATTATTAGCTGCAGGATTTTTTTTAGCTCACTACTACACCCATCTAGCGTGTTTTGCCGTAAGAGACAAACGCACGAATAAATATGGGCCAAAAAGTTACAAAGGAGAAAGAGTGGTCGGCGACCGAGTATACTCGCTCATGTGTCAAGTTGACACAATAGGCGTGGCCGCGATAACTCTGGTGAAAAAGGTAAGGGGTTAAAATAAATGGTGCTCAAAATGTCTGAATGCACGTCTGCACTATCTCTGACTATGAGAAAAATCAACTATTACCATGAAAAAAATTACGGATTAACATGTTATACTGGATTATTCGAGATCGAAAGCTGGACAGTCGCCTCAAACACTTATAAAATGATTACCAATTATGCCGATAAAAGGGCTTAGATAGGACGTAAATGTTTTAACTGCATTCTCGTGGTCGCGAAAGTCCTACCGATCTTCNTGCCGATAAAAGGGCTTAGATAGGACGTAAATGTTTTAACTGCATTCTCGTGGTCGCGAAAGTCCTACCGATCTTAATTTCAAGGGTCCAAAATTAATGGTTCGCGAAAGGCTGCCAAGCATGCCTTTATAGGCTTGACACAACACATTTACTTGGTCGAGTTCGGAAAGTTGCCTACGATCTGAATTTGATGGTCCTATNTGCCGATAAAAGGGCTTAGATAGGACGTAAATGTTTTAACTGCATTCTCGTGGTCGCGAAAGTCCTACCGATCTTCATTTCAAGGGTCCAAAATTAATGGTTCGCGAAAGGCTGCCAAGCATGTCNTTAACTGCATTCTCGTGGTCGCGAAAGTCCTACCGATCTTCATTTCAAGGGTCCAAAATTAATGGTTCGCGAAAGGCTGCCAAGCATGTCTTTATAGGCTTGACACAACACATTTACTTGGTCGAGTTCGGAAAGTTGCCTACGATCTGAATTTGATGGTCCTATCTCAAGCAGTTCGGGAATAGTGGTCAACTATACAAGGACTGGTGTTTACAGCAGCTGGCTCATAAGCCCACTGCTTATTCATTAAATAAAAACAACATTTGGCGTGATTGTAACGCATTTGTGTTTCTAACTCTTACACTTCGCCTCGCTGACGCAACGTTCAAGTTAGCTGGTTCACAGTTTTGTTTTGGTATTGTTTTCCCGATCCGGGCTCGCGTGTCAACAAAACAGCAGTTTACAACCAAAGTGATTTTTAATGTTTGTAACTTTTGAAATAAAGTATTCGTTAACGTAATAAATAAAATATTTTGATACATGTTCCGAGTGACGTGGTATTGTTTGTTGTTGATTTCTGCTGTATCTCCATGTAGTTTCTTGCCCCAGAAATTTTTGAAATCACACTAAATATGCCGTTCTAGAGGAAGTGCTACTTCATATATTTGAAGTCGGTAGAAATTTTAAATGTCTAATAAACTTGAAGGAACTTCAGATAAGTGTGTTTTGTTATATTTGTGAAGCGAGTTGCAATAATGAAAACTTAAATAAATGTGTGCGTGTTATTTGGTATTTCGGTGATTCCCAAATTACGATCGTAGAGTTAATAACCATGGAACGATGTCACTGGTTTCGAAACAATAACGGCATGAAAATGTTTAATACTGCATGTGAAACATTCATCGAGTGTTGGATTACGTTAAAACAGTATTATAACGTCTGTCCAAACAGTTTAATTTATATGAGTCGATATATCAAACAGTAAAGTACTAGTTTCCAAGACTAATCCTTCGAGGTAAGTAAGTAGGGACAAAATTAGATTCTGCATTTAATATGTGTATGCAGTTTCATGAAATATATTGTCATCGGCTAGGTATTGTGTTTCAAGCAGTAGGCTTTAGCAAACGTTGGTGTTGTATGCTTTAAAACTGCGTGACTGAACGAATTTTCATGAAAATTGCATTGAGTGACAAATATTACTGTAGAAGTAAGCTGTAAATATTTGCTTCAATTCTGTTCAGCTATTTAGTTTCATGACAACTGTTTTCGTAGCAAAGTCCGCAATTTTCTTGCGTAGTCTTGTAATAATATTGATTTGTGAGGTACTTATGCAATGTAATTTTACTCGTAAATGATGTTAAAATTTTTTTTAGGCTATGTAACGATTGATTAAGGGAAGCTGTATTCTGTATGAAGGAGTAAATACACCATATTATCTAAAAGCACGTCTTTCTTTAAGAGGCAAGTGTTTCAAATACAACATTTCTCAAAGGTGAACGTTTAAAATGTCTTGGCACTGTTTTTATAACAGGATAAAATAATAATGTTTAAATTTTCTACTATTCTGTTGACAACCCAAATCAAACATATTTTCTTGTCTCCTCGGAAGTGTTGGCCACAGTTAAAGGCATTAATTTACGTCTAAATGGAAAAAGAATCGTGAACATCAATCGATATCCACAAGCCAATATTATTTAATGAAATAAACGTACATGTGTTTATAGTGCCGATTACAATATTTATTTATTTATATTTATTTAATGAATATGCACTGGGCATATAGCCAGCCGATGTAAACACCAGCTGAAAGTCACACGACAGTGTTTCTTTTGTTAGGTACTCGGAAAGTTATGGAAAAACAGGCTGAAAGTATAAAATAAACAGGGCTTTCAGAAGTGCTCAGTTTACAGTGAAAACGGGGGAAAAACTTATAATATTAGGGAAAACAAATTTTTAGTGAAACAATATGGATTGAAACCATCGAAATGGAATGGCAGAGCATTGGGCGAATGGCACCAACTCCCATTCCTGATCTATGTCTAGGAAGGAACTATGCTATATTACTAACTAGAGACCCGGCCCGGCTTCCCCGGGTACAATTTAGTTTCTACATATATATACACTAATAAATAAATTGGGAAAAGACAATTACAATATTATATGATAGTAAATTAGTAAACTACTATCATGTATAGCATACATACATACATGCATACATACAGGTCCCGCCTGTCTCCCAGAGGGGTAGGCAGAGATTATGGACCTCAATTTACCACGATCCTGAAATACCTACTTCCTTCGCTTTATTCACATTCCTACATCTCTAATATAACAATATTATATGATAGTGGTTTAGAAAATTTGTTTGTATACAACATTAATCGTTTTGCCTCCGACCGCCAGCACAAAAAGATTTGTTTGACGTGACATGCGAAAGGGCTACGTATAATTGTCCGTGTGAAAAACATGCTCCACTCAAATCCACTCCAGCCACATTAAGTGTTTGACCCTGTGCCTTATTTATAGTCATACCAAAACAAACTCTTATTGGAAATTGGACTCTTTTAAAATTAAAAGGCAAATCCGAGGGAAACAGTGGTATTTTAGGTATTAAAACAGTTTCTCCAGTACGTGGCAGCAAACTTACTAAGGTGTAATGTTGGCAGTAAACTTACTAAGGTGTAATGTTGTACTTGGTGGCGAGTGAAATATACTGCCGGACAATGAAAATAGAACACAGCAAAGATAACCATGTTACTACCATGAAACTATGTAACAATGAAACAACGTCAGGGCTGGTATGCACATGATCCCACGTTGGTGCGTTTGCATTTGACCGCATACCTGGGAGCCATTGCTGAAAGCACCAACCCAGTATTTTTAGACATTTGCGTGTAGTCGAAGATGCATTAATGCGATAAACACAAGACCATACCAACTAAGCGTACAGAGTGAAGAAAATGCCGGGAAGACGCCAAAGACAGCAATTGACGCACTTTGAAAGAGGGTTCATAATAGGGCTGAAAAAACACAGGGCGGTCTTATCGCCCTGTGCCCACCACGTGGATCGTCCGCATAATAATTTTCGATGCTGTTGGGAGCAGTGGATACGCGATGGTACCACACATAGAGCACTGGCTCAAGACGGACGAGGTCGANTTTGAAATCACACTAAATATGCCGTTCTAGAGGAAGTGCTACTTCATATATTTGAAGTCGGTAGAAATTTTAAATATCTAATAAACTTGAAGGAACTTCGGATAAGTGTGTTTTGTTATATTTGTGAAGCGTGTTGCAATAATGAANGATAAGTGTGTTTTGTTATATTTGTGAAGCGAGTTGCAATAATGAAAACTTAAATAAATGTGTGCGTGTTATTTGGTATTTCGGTGATTCCCAAATTACGATCGTAGAGTTAATAACCATGGAACGATGTCACTGGTTTCGAAACAATAACGGCATGAAAATGTTTAATACTGCATGTGAAACATTCATCGAGTGTTGGATTACGTTAAAACAGTATTATAACGTCTGTCCAAACAGTTTAATTTATATGAGTCGATATATCAAACAGTAAAGTACTAGTTTCCAAGACTAATCCTTCGAGGTAAGTAAGTAGGGACAAAATTAGATTCTGCATTTAATATGTGTATGCAGTTTCATGAAATATACTGTCATCGGCTAGGTATTGTGTTTCAAGCAGTAGGCTTAAGCAAACGTTGGTGTTGTATGCTTTAAAACTGCGTGACTGGACGAATTTTCATGAAAATTGCATTGAGTGACAAATATTACTGTAGAAGTAAGCTGTAAAAATTTGCTTCAATTCTGTTCAGCTATTTAGTTTCATGACAACTGTTTTCGTAGCAACGTCCGCAATTTTCTTGCGTAGTCTTGTAATAATATTGATTTGTGAGGTACTTATGCAATGTAATTTTACTCGTAAATGATGTTAAAATAATTTTTATGCTATTTAACGATTGATTAAGGGAAGCTGTATTCTGTATGAAGGAGTAAATACACCATATTATCTAAAAGCACGTCTTTCTTTAAGAGGCAAGTGTTTCAAATACAACATTTCTCAAAGGTGAACGTTTAAAATGTCTTGGCATTGTTTTTATAACACGATAAAATAATAATGTTTAAATTTTCTACTATTCTGTTGACAACCCAAATCAAACATATTTTCTTGTTTCCTCGGAAGTGTTGACCACAGTTAAAGGCATTAATTTACGTCTAAATGGAAAAAGAATCGTGAACATCAATCAATATCCACAAGCCAATATTATTTAATGAAATAAACGTACATGTGTTTATAGTGCCGATTACAATATTTATTTATTTATATTTATTTAATTAATATGCACTGGGCATATAGCCAGCCGATGTAAACACCAGCCGAAAGTCACACGACAGTGTTTCTTTTGTTAGGTACTCGGAAAGTTATGGAAAAACAGGCTGAAAGTATAAAATAAACAGGGCTTTCAGAAGTGCTCAGTTTACAGTGAAAACGGGGGAAAAACTTATAATATTAGGGAAAACAAATTTTTAGTGAAACAATATGGATTGAAACCATCGAAATGGAATGGCAGAGCATTGGGCGAATGGCACCAACTCCCATTCCTGATCTATGTCTAGGAAGGAACTATGCTATATTACTAACTAGAGACCCGGCCCGGCTTCGCCCGGGTACAATTTAGTTTCTACATATATACACTAATAAATTAATTGGGAAAAGACAATTACAATATTATATGATAGTAAATTAGTAAACTACTATCATGTATAGCATACATACATACATACATACAGGTCACGCCTGTCTCCCAGAGGGGTAGGCAGAGATTATGGACCTCAATTTACCACGATCCTGAAATACTTACTTCCTTCGCTTTATCCACATTCATACATCTCTAACATAACAATATTATATGATAGTGGTTTAGAAAATTTGTTTGTATACAATATTAATCGTTTTGCCTCCGACCGCCAGCACAAAAAGATTTGTTTGATGTGGCATGCGAAAGGGCTACGTATAATTGTCCGTGTGAAAAACATGCTCCACTCAAATCCACTCCAGCCACATTAAGTGTTTGACCCTGTGCCTTATTTATGGTCATACCAAAACAAACTCTTATTGGAAATTGGACTCTTTTAAAATTAAAAGGCAAATCCGAGGGAAACAGTGGTATTTTAGGTATTAAAACAGTTTCTCCAGTACCGCAGCCAGTTAGAATAGTGCCTTCAATGAAATAACTTTTTAAAATTGTTATTTGTAATGGAGTCCCGTTGCATAAGTTCAGTAGATTTATATTTCGTAATAAAATTATGCGAACTCCAACTTTTAAAATCAGTTTGTGTGGTGGCATGCCAGAAGGATTCAATGAATTAATAAATTCTGTGGGATAGTGCAGAGCTTCTTCACTGTCGAGTACTGTATCTGCTGAGTAATATACTTGTGTTTGCGCATTGAATTTTGCGAGCACTAATTCTTTAATTTTTTTTCGATTTGTTCATTAGTAGGCGATAATATCACTTTTTCTTTGAACCACGATAGTGTCTTATTTGAAAGGTCGTGTATTTCACGGTATACGTTATCTATCAGTTGTTGGGGGTCGGTGACTCGATTGAGAGAAATGTTTCCACAATACATTGGAAGTTCTCCATTTCCGACTTTCAGTAGCATGTCACGATGCTGTAAAGGACATTTCTTATCTACATTAAACAGTTATAATTATGAATTAATTTATTTTGATAAAGATTAAGTTCTTTATGGTTAGAAAAGACAGTGAATTCTAAGTTTGTTTTTACAGCGTAATTTAAATCGTAAATACGCTTATTACTACTTATCTATTAAAGATAGATATATGCTTCCGCTTTCTTTTTTGTAGATCATTTAATTTTACACAATTCTTTCGTACATGATTTTGTTATATATCTAAAGGATTAGGCATCGTATTCCATGAGGGCGCGCTGGTGGCAAACTTTTTTCCCGACTAGATTCACTATTACCGTTAATGCTCAGCTGTATAAGTGATAGGGCAATTTTTAATACACAACACCTTCCTCGATAAATGCAGATCATAAAAGTAAAAAACCACATCCAAATCTGTTCAGTGGTTCTCGAGATTAGCGCAGTCATACAGACAGACGCGCGCCAGGGACTTCCTTTTATACTATGTAGTGATGTTAACTAAACACTTCTGTAATAAAACTTTAGAAAAAATACCAGTGACTGGATGAATAACAGCAGAGTTTGACTGGAGTAACGTTGGCAGCAAACTTACTAAGGTGTAATGTTGTACTTGGCGGCGAGTGAAATACACTGCCGGACAATGAAAATAGAACACAGCAAAGATAACCATGTTACTACCATGAAACTATGTAACAATGAAACAACGTCAGGGCTGGTATGCACATGATCCCACGTTGGTGCGTTTGCATTTGACCGCATACCTGGGAGCCATTGCTGAAAGCACCAACCCAGTATTTTTAGACATTTGCGTGTAGTCGAAGATGCATTAATGCGATAAACACAAGACCATACCAACTAAGCGTACAGAGTGAAGAAAATGCCGGGAAGACGCCAAAGACAGCAATTGACGCACTTTGAAAGAGGGTTCATAATAGGGCTGAAAAAACACAGGGCGGTCTTATCGCCCTGTGCCCACCACGTGGATCGTCCGCATAATAATTTTCGATGCTGTTGGGAGCAGTGGATACGCGATGGTACCACACATAGAGCACTGGCTCAAGACGGACGAGGTCGACTACCAGTAGAGAGGATCGATGGATCGTTCACTAGGTGCGGATGGATCTAATGGCGACTCTGTCCACATTACTGGCCAGTTTGGGGCTCCTGTGTACCCACAAACCATTTATCGAGCCTTTCAGAGCAGAATCTGCGATCCCAGCGTCCATTATTTGTGCTGCCATAACTCTGCAACAGCAGAGGCTCAGTTTCCAGAGTCACAGGTCAGAGCAACGTGGAACACCACGGACTGGCGATGTGTGGTGTTCAGTGATGAAGGTAGCTTTGTTATAGGGACTGATCATCATCGCGCATGGGTGGAGGGCTCCTGGTTAATGCCACAATCCCAATCTCACTATCGGGCGGTACACTTCCCCAACGGCAGGCATTGCGGTCTGGGGAGCCACTGTCAACGATAACCGATCTGCTCTCATAGTGTTACGCGGAACATTGACGGCCCAGCAGTAAGTGGATGAGATCCTACATCCTCATCCAATTTCTGGACGGAATTCCAGGTTCTATATACCTACAGGATAACGGCACAGGTCACCCAAGACTGCCTCCATCATGTCCAAACACTACCATGGTTTTCCCGTTGCCTCTGGCATGTCCCAAATCGAGCATGTTTGGGACCAGTTGAAACGCCATCTGCCACAGTATCCAGTATTTGGAACACACCATCCAACATTGTGGGCCGATCTGCCTCAGGACAACATCCGGCGTCTGCTAGACTCTATATGGCAGATTGTGTTGCATCGCAGTGCGAGGAGGTGCAACGCACAACTGAAGATGAGCGCATTGCATACCACAGATCCATATATAATCGTCCTACTTCTCTCTTTTTGTGATCATTTATATTACTCGTATGAATCACTACCTCTATAAAGTTTCAGTACCATACGATGCACCCTTTTGTGTGCGATTTTTATTGTTCGGAAGTGTAGTTCCATGTCTTTACTGCCTTCAAAGTGGTGTGATGTTTAACTTGGCGGTCCATAAACCCTGTTTCTTTTTGTTAGTGTTGCATAGTGGAACAATATCAGATGGAACTCGGAATGTTACTACTGACCTGCAGCATGTTCCTTCGCAGTCTTAAAGGGAGGTCGAGCGATGGAAGGGTGNGGAACTCGGAATGTTACTACTGACCTGCAGCATGTTCCTTCGCAGTCTTAAAGGGAGGTCGAGCGATGGAAGGGTGTTCGCGGAAGACAAAGAGGGCGCCCAGACGACGAACGGGTGCGCCGTCACATGCTGGAAGCATCCCAGATTGATACCGCGACCATCTGTCCGGACATACCAAGTCCTAGGTTGTTTCGCGACCAACCATCAATGTTATNTCCCAGATTGATACCGCGACCATCTGTCCGGACATACCAAGTCCTAGGTTGTTTCGCGACCAACCATCAATGTTATGTTAACCTTATTCTTCATGAACGACAATCACTGTTCTCCCTCTGCAGCCAGAGGAATTTTTCTCATATTTTTATATTTTAGTACGATTCGAGCCGGCTGTGCACGTTAAAAGTAGAACAGGTTATCAGTTTCCTACGTACTCAACTGCGACAAAGAACGACGCAGGAAGCAGCCATAAAAGCATTAAACCTACCTACTACCGGCGCTTGGCGAACTTATATGTCTACGTAAGATTAAGAATGCATGCTAATGCGCGCACCTAACGCGTCCTGGACACATAACAGTTCACGCAAGCGAATCGCCTCGCTAGTATATTCACTAATTCGTCTATTGATTTGTTCCTAATCAAAATGTCCTAGAATGATAAGCACGAAGTTTCCTTCGTGACCACGTTCAGATACTGTGACTCAGCTGAATAATTTATGCGGTATGTGGTTGAACGTCACTCAGTATAGTGCTGAAAAGTGTTTTTTTGGAACATGAGAGTAAAAAAATAAGTATCAGTGAATTAAAAATCCAATGTGATCAGAATTATTCAGCAAACTCACAAATGAATCTATCTGCCCGTAGTGTGTGAGAAAATCCACAGCGTACGCCACATAAACATAATTGGCACTAGTGTTAGACTCAGTCTGCTGTAAGGATGATTTAATAGAAACACCAACTGGAAACTCTGGTAATAGGTATGGTAACGGGTGTTTATAGAGAGGAACGACAACAAAGGGGGAAATAACGACTATTCCGCCTGNGTGCTGAAAAGTGTTTTTTTGGAACATGAGTAAAAAAATAAGTGTCAGTGTATTAAAAATCCAATGTGATCAGAATTATTCAGGAAACTCACAAATGAAGCTATCTGCCCGTAGTGTGTAAGAAAATCCACAGCGTACGCCACATAAACATAATTGGCACTAGTGTTAGACCTAGTCTGCTGTAAGGATGATTTAATAGAAACACCAACTGGAAACACTGGTAATAGGTATGGGAACGGGTGTTTATGGAGAGGAACGACAACAAAGGGGAAAGAACGACTATTCCGCCTGCCACACACCAGCCGACGGGGAG
>NQII01000046.1:25046-106796 GCA_002778355.1 Clitarchus hookeri
GATAACCAAATAGGCTGCGCTCCGCCCATTCACAGCCTGCTGTTGGGGCATCCGGCTCCTATTTAACTCTGCCACAGCTTCCTTCGCTCCACATGCAGGAAGTCAGTAATGAACACGAGCCGTTTGAACGAAGCTACTTAAAAACTCATATTTCTAGAGCGGCGACGTATGCCGCTCGGTTGCAAGGCGTGCTGTTTACTCAAGAGTTTTACTGGTTAGTTTCTTGGTAGACACGTCAATTCAATGACTGGCGTCACGTCACGTGTGGTCGATATATCTCTACCTCGCCTCTTTCAAGCGAATAATTACACGCACTTAATATCATCGTGCATCCCATACTATGAAAAGTACTATCAAATGTTAATTACACAACAATAATAAAAAGTTGCTGTTAAGTGGCAGTTGAATATAAAGGAACTTCTACCTAATTATATGAGATACCTTGCCGCAATAACTCTAACTTCCCGCCTGAGAGCAGCATACAGACGAACTCGACTCGATAACGCGAGAACTGTTTCTGGTACTTCGTTATACTTAAAAATAAACCAAAACGCAAAATCTCCCGACAAAGTATACTTGCGAGAAACCTGAAATGCACCAATTTATATTACAATTAACACCATCCCTGTAGTAATTAAGCCTTTTGGCTTATATTAAATTTCTTAATTTAGTTACAATGAAATAAAAACGCACACAACTATTATTTACAGCATTAAACTGCCTATATCTACTACACTCATATTAATGAGCGCCATATTTAATGACAATTTTAATTTGAATTAAAGTCCTTATCAAGTATTTTACTAGCTCGGAGCTACAATCGGACAAAATCGATTGTGGGGGTGTGGGGCGACGACCAGAGAATTCGTCCAGCGGCTACCCCCAAGAGACTCAGTATCCCAAGGACGTAAGTGGCAAAGGGAAAAATTCCTCCTGGCGCAACTGGCTCCTGGCTTGGGACAAGGGGACAAGCTGGCGACCATCTTGGATTTCGCTTTTCCCCTCAAAAATGCTCAAAATTGCCAGAATTTCCCGCAAGGCACATTGTGTCTTGCACAATGTGGCTGGCACTTGCACAAGACGGCGAAAATTGTTTAACAGCCAGCCACATTGTGCAATCATTTACAACCAACTCATGCTCTTGTCATTCCATGCCAGCTACATCCATCTTGTCTGAAGAATGTTTAGAGTTCATTGCCCTGTAATGCAACTTCATTCTCCACCTTCTTACAAGCATACATTATACGACCTATTCCAAGTACGCACATGCTAAGAACGCCTATACCAATCACACACATTTATATGCTAATTGTATATATACTAGTCACACTTATGCTAATCGCGCACACGTCAATGACCCCGCCATCTTGCCTTCGTCCACCCACCATCTTGGATTCTCGCCACCAAACTACCATTTGTATCCGCTAGTGCGTAGCATCAAGGTTGTAAGACCAAGAACACCTTAAGCCCTCTTATAAGCATAATTGGCCACAATTTCCTAACTGTTTAAGATAGTCACCAAATTCATAACATACACATCAGCACTGAAGACGAATAGTGGTACAGTAAATTAAGTCTTAAGCCCTCTAATAAGCATAGTTAGCTATAATTTCCGAACCGTTTAAGATACAGCCACCAAATTCATATCACAGGCATCATTTCCGACTGCAATAAAACAGATAAGGACAAGTAGACCTTAAACCCTGTTATAAAAGAAGACCTTAAGCCATGTTATAAGAGTAGACCTTAAGCCCTGTTACAAGCATAGTTAGCCAGCATTTCCAAACCTTTGAAGGTCGGGAAAATGTAACAACCGTCCACGCATGTAAAGAAAATAAAGGTAGGTATACATACAAGTGCGTCGTAAAGTTACTGATGCATGTAGGAGTGCAGGGTCTGAAATATCACACATACGAATCGGTCTGCACGCACTCGACAATCNAAAGTTACTGATGCATGTAGGAGTGCAGGGTCTGAAATATCACACATACGAATCGGTCTGCACGCACTCGACAATCGCCCACCACCACCCTCGTCGTCTGCTCCCACAGGTGTCTACTAACTCAGATCCTCTCAGCTAGCCCCCCTTCACCTTCCGACATCTAGGTTGCATATTATTAATGCGAAAATATATGCATAAATAAACGTTAGCACGGGTAACATGCAACAAACAACTATATGTGAAATATCAAGGTACNTGCGAAAATATATGCATAAATAAACGTTAGCACGGGTAACATGCAACAAACAACTATATGTGAAATATCAAGGTACATACCTATACGTTGCAAGCATGATGTACATAATCGTGGTTAACAGTAAAATACATATATAGTAATATAAACACAGTCTGTCCAACACAAGGGCCGGCGACCCGAGGCATCTTTAGCATGGGTAGCCCTTAACAACGAGCCATACATTGGAAAAAAAAATAAAGGGGTGTACAATTGCATCGATAACAAGACATACATAGTCGTAGGTTACATTAAAACGTGTACGTGTTAACGTGTCAATACAAATAAAAACTGTAAGCTTAACAGGAGGGTCGGGGGAACCGAATTTAAATTATATGAAACCAACCTGTACATGAAAAGAGTCAAATTAACAAACAATAAAGGACTGGCATATACGCAAATACATCACGAGCATGATATAACAAGTAACAATATATAAAAAAAACGATGGAGCCACATTCCATAATAGTGATATCAGTGTTGCTACCATGCCAAAAAGTTAAGTAAAAGCTAGAATGCTTGACGACATGAGAAATAGCTAATGATCAGAATAACCAAGCCCAAAAATGACTACAATGCATCAAGTGCGATACACATTACGCGACTTTTAAAGACTTTCCTTAGCTTGTCACGAAACCACTTACATTCAAACCATTAGTCGCAAAAGAGAGACGACACTGATACGCTCTGATGCAAGCAGATATAAAAGTAAAAATAATTAAATAAGCAAATAGTTATAAGCATTTGCCAACCAATGCATATTGCGCGAGCATCGGGCTATGTACGTCACGTTAGTCTAAAAAATACTGATGCCAAGACGATAAGCACAGGAGCGATAAGGACAGCACTGCTACACTGAAGCAAAGATATATAAAGATAAAATGCAAAGGAAAATAGTTACAAGAACTTGCCAACCATCGCACATTACACAAGTACCGGGTGCTGTACGCTGAGTTAGACGATGCTAGACAAGACTAGATAGCCCTGGTTAGTACATCAGAATAGCAAACGATTTCCGTACGAGCCTATTGAAACGAAACCATTAAATTCAGAGTACAGCCAACACTCACAATACTAGCAGTGAAACGCGTCTACCCCGCCCGACTTTGCGTGATCAACTAACATCTCGAGAATCTGTAAGGCAGTCCAGGTGGTTGGCTGATGGCGTGAGTACCGTGCAGGTCTCGGCAAGACGAAGGGATGTCACATGCCCTAGCTGAGGACGAGTCAGGCTCCAGGGTGGCAGGTCAGCCGAGTCACACATGCACTTTCCTTTACGAGAGGAATTCATTTATACAGTACAAGGTAACAATTTATTTCGTTTTAAATATTATATACATCTACTTATTTGAATACATAGCATTTATAGTGCTAGAACTGTAAGCACATTATGAAAAGAATTACCAATAAATCGCTCACCACAAATTTTTATTAATATAGAAATAATATTAAATGTACGAACTTTGTAATGTCGAGTAAGGTGGCATCGCAGCACATATATATTTCAACGATGTAAGCACTCTGCTTTTATAAGTCACAAAACATAAAGAGAAGAGGTTTACCTTAACTGAAAAGAAAAATAAAGCTGGTGCAGCTGTTTCATATACAGAAGACCTGGAGACCACGAGTGCATCTCATAGCAATCGATGTGAACTCAACAGAAGCACAGACTACCCTGCCTTTCCATGCATGGTATACATCACCAGTCAAGGAAAGCAACTCATCACATACAATTATTGTAATTACACCGCCCTTGATAAAACATTCATGTAAACTTGAGAATAATAAATATCTTACTTTTTATATACGATATTGCAATGTTTTAGGAAATAACTCATGTGCCCTGGCGGCGCTGGAGACAGTGCACCAACCTTGAGGATATGGTATCATAAGTTTAATCCCCAAAACAGTCGAATCCATTTCACACAAAAATACGGCCTGGTACACAATTAAAACTCCTGTGTTATAACTACGTATTTAATTATCGAACGCATCATGCAACAACCGCAATTAACTTTATCTCCAACGAATATTTTGTAAATAGCTGTACCCCATGTAAGTTCATCTCAAATACTTGCTACCTACCAGAAATTTATAAATGCAAAACAAGCAGGTCACACTCAGACAACCCGAGATGGACAACATTAACTGCCACGTAGTGGTAATGGTATACAAGCAGACATTATGTAAAAATGGATCTCACTTCGTCCTCGAGAGTGGTGGAAAGCAGATCGTTCCGACTAATTCATCTACTGTGATCGCGTCCACTGTTACAATAACAAGTAGTGATAGCTTGTAGAGATAAAGCAAGAAGTGGAAAGAAAATTGTGGTTGTTTATCTAGAAGTGAGCGCAAGTATTGTGGCAATTAGGTATACTAGGCATGTATGTGTATATATTTAACATCTGTGTAAATTTACTACTTACAATGAATTTTATCGCCAACAGATTTATACATAGCCATACTCCATGTATGTTCATCGCAAATAGTTGCAACCTACCAGACATTTATAAATACATACCAAGCAGGTCACAATCCAACATAGCAGTAGGTTCATTCCTAAGCAATAAAAATTTTTTAAAAATTTTTAATTTAAATATAATTTTTGTATTTATTCCTATTCTTAACCAAATCACACACACAAATGCATAATATGTCATNTTTTTAATTTAAATATAATTTTTGTATTTATTCCTATTCTTAACCAAATCACACACACAAATGCATAATATGTCATTCAATAAAGCCTCTAGCTCCGAGTTGCATCAATAAACTAATTTATATCTTCACTCACAGAAAGATATCTTCTTTGCAATTGAACTAACATTTGCAGTCTATCAACCAAGTCATTGGGGTCTTCAGAAAATAAGTAGCTAGACTTCTCGACACTCTTAGCAGAAGGTTCACGATAAATGTTTGTGGTGTTCTTCTCTGATGAGTAGATCGTGAGATACATCTCGACTGAGTACTAGGTTCGAATCCGTGTTTCTTCTGCCCAAACTTCTGGAAGCCCTTATATTCAGCATCACATTTACGCTTTTGCTTTGCAAATGTCGTCACTTCATCGTCAGTAGAATATGAACATTTCAGATCAATACCAGAAGTCTTGGAGGTGACATTTTCGTTCTCGACATCCTGGATAGTCGTAACATGTTCGTTTTTCACTTTACATGTAAGTANCATCCTGGATAGTCGTAACATGTTCGTTTTTCACTTTACATGTAAGTAGTGCATACATGTTGTTTACAACTTCCAACAATCTGTATGGCTTCATAGTAAATGTCTGCAACATTCGTATTTCCTTCATTACACACTGTTTTGGAACACGATGCAGGCCCAGGCAATGTTATTGGTGCCTGAATTATAGTTAGTATACACGACGAATCAGCAGCAATGCAAGCCATAGCCTTGTCTTGCGACAATAAGTTAAATGCACGATGTCTCGAGTCAAGAGAGGGTGTGTTACCTATACAGGTACCAGTGTATGTATTTAAATTATCGCTTCTACCAAATGCTGCGCCGCGCATACAGCATGCTATAGTCAGTTCATGACTGGAAGAGACTTTCTTGAAGCCCTGCTAAAGATCTACTTTCCAGCCAATTTCGTATCCTTCTGCCAAAGGATAAACAAACATTGCCATGTGGCAGTCACATGGCAATGTTTACATGCAATGTTTACATTCCACTGTGTGTGAGTACATGTGTTCGTACATGCACGTACCCATCATAAAAGTAATGTATATATTATTAATGGATATTCCACAAGCGTAAAGTTTTTAATCTTGAGGATTTCACACAAAAGAATATGTGATGCAAACGAAAAACATTTCATTATATAAACCCAAAATGTGAGTATTAAAAATGAGATGTTTCGTGTGCGTGTCTGTCTCTCTCTCTCTCTCTCTCTCTCTCTCTCTCTCTCTCTCTCTCTGTGTGTGTGTGTGTGTGTGTATATATAGGTTTGATTTTGACTGGGGGATTGGGTGGGGGAGAAAAACTTTCACTTTGATTACATATTATAGACACAATACTTTGCAATGAAATGTGTCAACATTCAAGGAGTCCATCCAACAACATTAACATGGCAACGCCAATCTCTCATAAGCCCCCGGATGGCCGTGCTGTAGAGAATTTGTGCGATTCTTGTTTAACCTAATATTTCATTTATCGGTTTTTTTATACTAATATCAGCTCTTTATTATTTGATTTTTCATAACGTATGACTTTAATTTGTGCTAACCTTCTCGTACAGATTCCTTTTGCTTTTGAAATCTGTATAAGAGATTACTCATAGTGCGTTCTAACGTGTTTAATATTTTTCAAATTTATTTCAGGTTTGCTTAAAATTTTATTTACTGTATTTTACGTTGTATGTTGCGGTAGTTTTTGTGTGCAGTCATGAGTTCTAGCAAGGTGAATAAAAGAGAAGTCACCAACGCCAACAGGACATCATTAACCTCACCGAATCGTTGTATTCACTAATTAGCTGAGGGGAAATGAAACCCTGCAACGTCGCGGAAAGAGCGGCAGAAATGTTGAAACTCTCCAGATCTACAGTGCTAAGGTATGTTAAAATATCTGTAGTATTAACCATTGCGTTTGCAAGTTGTGTGTGTTAAGATCAATTACGTTGGCCCACGAAATGTGTTTACAAGAACATAAAGAAAATTTGTTAATAACTTGATAACGTCGTCGAACGTTGTCTACGTGTATTTTTAACGTTTTATTTTGGTAATTATTAAGTTTATAGGGTTTCCTGTAAAAATAAAAATAATTCATTGAAAATCTTATATTTCCACTCTGCTAATGATGCAGAACACGAATATACGAGGGGCATTAACGTCCGACTAATTTCGTAATATGTGCCCACCTAACCTAACAGAACCTAACCCCACGATGAGTGAATCACTATTTTACATTTTTTAACTAACCTAGGATTGTAGGGTTATATAGTAACCAATACCTGCCACCTATTAAACTAACCTAAACTAACACACGGCAGAGCATATCACATTGTCACACATCATTTGTAAACAAACCCTTGTATGTTTTTGGTATCAGTAACTGTAGTTGACCCAGTAACTGAATTATGGTCCTTTTTAAATTATGCAAATTAGGTTGGCTATGTAGCACTGAAAGTGAAAAATATGACACTGATAATTTACAATAACTAAAAGACAATGGCTGTAGAACAGTGGTGTTGGGGAAATGCATTAATACACAATTGTTTTCTTAAAAGATTATGACTGCGATTTCATCGATTACGATGTCCTCTCATGTTTAGTGAAGTGATACAGATATGTTTAATAGTAGGGGAAGTTCCAGTTATATCGACTGTAATCTATTTAGTGACGTATAACAATGGCAATTAATGCCGCAATGTAACTTATAAATACAAAACAAGCTCCTTCTTCAGAATCTTAAAATGCACCATCTCTCCATAACCTATATAAAATTAATTGACTATAACAAACTCACTATAGAGGCAATTTTCCTTACCATTGTCAGTTGTCTTTATAATAAATTTCCACTGTATATATTGGGTTGTTTATGAAGAATCCCTCGCAGGGGTACACAAATTCCAACACAAAGTAGTTTTTATTTTTAATTACACATTGTAATACCACCTTTTGGTTAGGTGATTCATACACTCACATTTGAGTCTATATAACCCTACAATCCTAGGTTAGTGTAAAACCCAACAATCCTAGGTTAGTTTAAAAATGTAAAATAGTGATTCACCCATCGTGGGGATAGGTTCTGTTAGGTTAGGTGGGCACATGTTACGAAATTAGTCGGACGTTAATGCCCGTCGTATATTCGTGTTCTGCATCATTAGTGGAGTGGAAATATACCATTTTCCGTGAAATTATTGTTATTTTTTTTACAGAAAAGCCCCCTAAACTTAATAATTACCCAAATAAAACGTTAAAAAGACACGTAGACAACGTTCGACGATGTTATCAAGTTATTAACAAATTTTCTTTATGTTCTTGTAAACACATTTCGTAGGCCAACATAATTGACCTTAGCACACACAACTTGCAAACGCAATGGTTAATACTACATATATTTTAACATACCTTAGAACTGTGGATCTGAAGCGTTTCAACATTTCTGCCGCTCTTTCCGCGACGTTGCAGGGTTTCATTTCCCCTCGCCTAATTAGGGAATACAACGATTCGGTGAGGTTAATGATGTCCTGTTGGCGTTGGTGACTTATCTTTTATTCACCTTGCTAGAACTCATGACTGCACACAAAAACTACCGCAACATATAACGTAAAATACAATAAATAAAATTTTAAGCAAACCTGAAATAAATTTAAAAAATATTAAACACGTGAGAACGCACTACGAGTAATCTCTTATACAGGTATCAGAAACGAAAGAAATCGGCACAACGAGAAATAATAAAGAGAGGATATTAGTAAAAAAAAAAATAAACCAGTAAATGAATTATTATTGGTTAAACAAGATAATCGCACCATTTCTCTGGCACGTGTGTCGACCACATCTCGCCAACAACACACGGAACGAAGGTTTGTAAACAAATGGCCGCTCTACTTTCACCTTGAGCGTGATCTTGTGAGTATGCAAGAAACATTGAAATCAAAGTACGTTAGCATCACGTCATTAATAATTGGCATAATAAGATACAAGTCTTTTCGAAACCCATTTGTAAGCGATAAATTAACAATTACGTTAAAACTTTAGAACTATTTCCTCTCTTTGTGCTGGCAACCTAACGGCATAACTGTATCCGCGCTCGCCGCTGTTTGTAATGTTATATGCATGTAGCTAACGGCTAGGGTGTTTTTTCAAAGGTTGATTTTCAAAAGTGTCTTCCAGTCGTGAACAGACTATAGTATTCGTGAGGTTGATTTCTTTGAACTTTCGCTCTGTTCATGGCGACGTGCATTGCAACTTTTACTGAAGGTCTTGACACAGTAACAACATTGTTTTCCACGTAATTGTTGAACTATCAGTGAAAGTTTGTATGTAGTCGTACACGACATACTCAATTTCACATTCTATGTGGTTTGCATAGTCTTCACGCATATGCGAAGTCAACCAGCCNTTTGTGAGGTTGATTTCTTTGAACTTTCGCTCTGTTCATGGCGACGTGCATTGCAACTTTTACTGAAGGTCTTGACACAGTAACAACATTGTTTTCCACGTAATTGTTGAACTATCAGTGAAAGTTTGTATGTAGTCGTACACGACATACTCAATTTCACATTCTATGTGGTTTGCATAGTCTTCACGCATATGCGAAGTCAACCAGCCGTAGTACTGCCGCAGTGCAGACATGTGATAACACCTGCCTGGTTGGCAGTTAGCATTGCACACAACAGGCACCAGCTGTCTACCTCCCAAGAAATAGTTATATTTGATTTAGTACTGTAGGGGTGGTGGTAATAATAAGTAGATAGAAGTTTGTAGGATGCAGTACTTATTGACTGCCTGTTACATATTTCCATACGTTAAACTAAAGCAGGTACTCAAAATGGCAGCCCTCTGCTTGATTGCAGACGTTGCAACGCTGATGCATAGCCTGGCGGACCCTCTCTAAGATGCCAATAGTAGTTTGGACCGTGTTGCATGCCGCCTGTATTCGTTCTAAGAGAATGTCGCGGTTCTCCACAGGCATAGAGTACAAACAACTCTTGATGTGGCCCCACAGGAAGAAATCAACTGGCGCGAGGTCGGGTGACCGTCGTGTCCAGCAAACGTGCCAGTGAGACGTTGTCAAACATTACGGGTTAAAATGCAGCGGGACACAATCATGTTGAAACCACATGTTGACTCGTACATTCAACTGCACATCTTCTAGCAGCTAGAGTAGCTCGTTTGCCAGAAAGTTGTGATACGTCTGGCCGTCTACAAATGCTGGAAGGATAAGGGCCCAATAACTTGTTTGTGGTCGATGCCAGCCCACACGTTCATTGCAAACTATTGTTGGCCACCACTGCACGTGGATTTTCTTCTGCCCACACGTGGTTGCTAGCAATCTCTCGTAAAACACGCTTAGTCTGTTAACATCACAACCTATCCAAACTCTGGCTCGACAATGCAGTGCTGCATAAACCACTGTGCGAACCGCATAAGGGGCTCGAAGTCAGCTAGTCCAAGTGTGTGTGCCTTTTGCACATGGAATGGATGTAGTCTGTGCTGACGAAGCACTCCTCACACTGAGGTGTGGCGGACATATATATCGTGAGCGATCGCAGGTGTGTTTGTGGATGGATTTGCCTTAACTCTGTCCAGTACTCCCTCTTCAAAATGTGGCGTACGAACACNATATATCGTGAGCGATCGCAGGTGTGTTTGTGGATGGATTTGCCTTAACTCTGTCCAGTACTCCCTCTTCAAAATGTGGCGTACGAACACCTAATGCCCTGACGCCCTCGTGCAGCGGATAGAAAGTCCCGTACGCGCGCAATCACTGATGTAGCCTCTGGAACAGTGTGTGATGTGACNGCCCTCGTGCAGCGGATAGAAAGTCCCGTACGCGCGCAATCACTGATGTAGCCTCTGGAACAGTGTGTGATGTGACTGCCGCCTGTTAGGGAAATTTTCCTGATAAACTTGCTGCTAGCGCCCACATCCTCTAGCCTCACCATAAAGTGTATGCATATACACCACCCTGACGAATAAGCATCAATAACTAATTTGGTGTACGATGCGCAGTTACGGTGAACACACAACTGTTTCGACTCAAGCAGCAACTACGACGCAGGTCTGTGTAGTGGAATTTAGTGAGGGAAGGGCGAAACTAACTGCGCACAGCACATATTGTCTAATGCAGCTCCCAGTGCTTTTGATAATGCTTACCTTTTCGGGACAGAGGCGAGGATCTGTAATCGTTGATGTTCACTACATATACAAGAAACTAAAAATCACCGACAAACTCTGGGAGGTGATTCCTAACGAAAATATATGACGAAACTGTATCATTTCTCCCATACGTTATTATTTGGGAAGCTATGCACCTGCAAAAATAGAATTTTTGAAATAATTTTTGTTACAAATATTAGGAACTACTTGCGATTAAGAAACAAATCTGATAAAAGTGTTTTGTAGAACGAAAATCTTACACCTGTGAAAATATGGTTGGTAATATCATCCCCCTTCATATGGAAAATAGAGGTTGCCACCCTGTGTTTTGTTACGAATCACCACCACCATTTTCCTGATGAAGGGGGATGACCAACCACATTTTCACAGGTGTAAGATGTTCCTTCTACAAAACACTATTCACCAATTTGTTGATTGATTGCAAGAAGTTCCTGATATTTATAACGAAAATCATTTCAAAAATTCGATTTTTGGGGGCGCATAATTTCCTTTAATAATCACTTTAGGGAAAAATAGTACATACATTTTAGTCAGGAATCACCTTCCTGAGTTTTTAGGTGATTTTTGGTTACATGTTTTATACATACCTACATAGTACATTTAGAGTAACATTTCAATCAGGATTGAANTTTAGGTGATTTTTGGTTACATGTTTTATACATACCTACATAGTACATTTAGAGTAACATTTCAATCAGGATTGAACTTAGAGTGGCGCGATTGAAACATTACTGTAAACACTACCACATTGGACTGGAAAGTTTACTCTAAACAATTCCGATGGGAAAGAACTGTGAGTGCGAGTAAAANGTAAACACTACCACATTGGACTGGAAAGTTTACTCTAAACAATTCCGATGGGAAAGAACTGTGAGTGCGAGTAAAACAAATGCTGCCATTTTGGAAGTGTATTAGTGTATTGTTGGCATTTTTGCACATACAGAGTTTTTAAATATGTATTAAGTAAATTCTAAGCTACAGAGGCAATAACGTCCAAAAAAAGGAAATGTGAAATGTTTGGGCCGAAATGGAAGTACCTACAATTATTTTAAGCGCAATGTTGGAGTGATTGAAGAGATTTGGGCGGCTCTTAACAGCGAGGTCTTGAGAGCCGATGACNTTATTTTAAGCGCAATGTTGGAGTGATTGAAGAGATTTGGGCGGCTCTTAACAGCGAGGTCTTGAGAGCCGATGACGGTGACTGAGGTGAGTATGGAGCAACATCGAAATGAAGGGGCGAGGGAAGCGGGAGATCCCCGAAAAAACCCGCCGACCAGCGGCATTGTCCGACACGATTCCCACATGCGAAAATCCGAGAGCGATCCCGGCCGAGAACCGAACCCGGTTTGCCTAGGTGGGAGGCGAGTAGTCTAACCACTACACCACCGCAGCCCCAATGTTGGAGAAACAAATAGCAGTATTATATTATGGTAAAAAAATATATTAACGCAGAGATTTTTGATTTGGTAAGGGTAGAAAATAAAAATGCTGGTTTCAAAAAATCTTTGGAACAAAAATAAAATAATAATAATAATAAACTTTAATCTATTTATTTTCTAGTATCGTTTGTTCTCTAGGTCATGCAGTTTCCAAAAGATCTCTAGAAAGATTTCAGCCCATGTTTATTAAATCTTCGCTCTTATTTACATGTCAATACGGATTGAAAATTCTACCTTAAACACGACCTACGTCCGTGTTCGCGACGTTTTGACTCCAGTTCGAGTTATGGCTTTGACACTAGCATATTTTCTTAAGCGCATGCACAAAGAAAACTAAACATTATAAGTTCAAACTTTCCTTAAGCCCTGCTGAAGTTATACTATTATGTAAACAAACACTGACAATGTAACTTATATACACATCAATCGTCAAATACTTTGTTTACACTCTTCAGCTGTGCCAGCATATTTCAAAAACCATAATGTATTTAAAAATTTGCAATTTAGGCATATGACAATGTTTACGCCAGATTTATGATTTTTTATAATACAACACATTACGCATAAAACTTAATATTTTGCAGAAACTGTGTTTAACTAGTGACAAATGGGAAGGCGGGAGGGATTGTACAAAATGTATTACACCTCTTGTTATTGATGTCATGTTATTCAATTACAGGAGAGCCTCAATCGGAAAAAAATATTGAAACAATGAGCATNACCTCTTGTTATTGATGTCATGTTATTCAATTACAGGAGAGCCTCAATCGGAAAAAAATATTGAAACAATGAGCATTCAGTCCAACAAAAAGACACAAAATAAATTATTAAAGTCAGAGAGGTCACCATATCTGACAGCAACCATTGCCCCATAGGTTACATAAAATTTTATTGACTAACTTTTTACTACAAAACATTATCAAAGCTTATATTCTCCAGTTACTAAACATAATGATTTCTGTAACACCAAAAATTCTTCCACATAGTATGTAAATTCTCATGCTTTTTGACAGACTGTAGCAGTAAAAAAAATTGGAGGGTATCTTGTATAAACCAAAATGAACTTGCTGATAATGCTGGAATAACAAAAACAAAACAAGAGAGGGCAATGAAACAATATGGTAAGACAAAAAACATTTTCAAAATGCCATATTAACTTACTTCAAATGTTGGCCTAATATGTGNATGAAACAATATGGTAAGACAAAAAACATTTTCAAAATGCCATATTAACTTACTTCAAATGTTGGCCTAATATGTGATACACAAAGGACAAGGTCAATGTCCCGATTGAAAATGTATGACTTCTTTCGTTATAGTAAAATCCTTGATATTTCCCTGTCCTTTCTAGTTGTACTGGTGAAAAACTAATGTCAAAAATTACTAATATTTTGTTGGGCACTTTACTCGAAAAATTACACATTGCCTATTGTTTCCAATACAGTTACAAATATTTACGAAGTACTTGTAAAAATCATAGAAAGTACATTCAAACTTGGTCCATGAGTGACAAGAGGTGGACTACTAACTTCCTCATGGCCAGAAACAATAACACACAAAAATACAAAGTAACTAAGAACTATTACAAGTTTTCAAATTATTATTTCAGCCTATATTCCATTTGCATAAGCCAAAGGTGGCACCTAAAGTGGTATTCCCCAATAAAGATATACTTGCTGCATAATAATAAAAAAATTCAGTCACAAAGATATGTACAATAATTGCTATGATTATGCATAAAGTAACAAAACTACTGCCTCTATTCTATCTTAAGTTTTTAAATATTCTAAGAAAGATTAAACAAAAATAATGCACAGTACGATTCATCAGATTGAATGCAGTAACGCTATAATCCAATATTTATCTATTGTTAACACATTTTTAACAATTTTCTACATTCTTTGACCTCACATATTTTCCTAATATTTCCCTAACATTTCCAGGCTTTTCCCCATTTTCATCATTACACACCAACATCAACATGCAGACTTGCCAACTTTTGAAATTTCCAAACCAGTAAACATTTAAACACAAATTATTTTAGCGTAAATTTTATGTCCAAATTTCAGTATTTAAAATAAAAGATATATATTAAAGGTTTTAGCAAAGGTTACAATAAGCGTACCAAAACTTTCTAGCATACCAATTAATTTAAATATGTATACCAATTACAACAGCAATATATTTTCAGAACACCTATCAGCTTACCTGAATAATATGCATTGAGAAGAGTCATGCTTCTTTAGGTAACATCTTCTGACAGTTACTTTATAAATGTTATGCCCATCAAATCAACAGTTGCAAGATATTTACCTACTATATATACACACACTACAAATTTTTACACTAGTACTTAAGAACACTTAAGGGATAAAGATGTTGCTTTCTTAGCATTTTGTAAGAATTTGTCACTGAATATCTGCTCATAGCAGGCACCCACTTGTCTGGATTTAATTAAAGACAAACTCTCAAGGAAGTCATTTGAAAACTGTGACCTAAACTGGGTCCGGTTCTTCTTAATTACACTAAAGACCCTTTCGCACTCAGCGTTACTGTGAGGAATCGTAAGAATGGAAAACATCACTCTTGCCAGTTTATCAAAATTAAGTTTCCCATTCACTTCTTTGATAGTCTCGATATCAGCCAATTTTCAACCATGTTGTCACTCTGGATTGTCGCAGATGAAACATCTTCTAGCAGAAGAGAAATGAACTGGTTGTGGAGTATATCCACTGTCATGCAAAGGCAACATAGTTCATAATAAATTCAGGAAGTACTACACATCAGAGAAACTAGAATTCTCAATTTTGTCCATGTTTGCCACACTTGCCTACATTAAAACTTCAGACTTCAGTTGGAACTTAGTGACAACATAGTCACATGAAATGCAAAAATAGTTTCCAACACACTCATAAAATGTTTTCTTGTCTTTTTCTTTCAGCTCATCAACAATTTGTTAAGCTTCATATCCAATAACCAAGTCAGAATTTTGCCTTTGATTTTCAACAAAATAGTATTGAACTTCAAGACATTTAACAAAAACAAACAGAGAGCTCTATTCAGAGGTGATGAGAGAAACATGAATAGCTTTTCTTCACTGCTCAAATTTGGCCCTTGGTTTTTCAAACAGGGTTCTGGTTCATTCGTAACTGATGAGACTGTACAAGCCACTTTCTTTTTGGAAGGTCCAAAATCACCTGCCTTTCTTTTGCTTTTCATCACAAGTGACTTAGTAGTTGCAATGCCAGAAGAGGAAGAACATGATGATTTGTGCATATCTGACTTTACTGCTGATGACAAACTGTCTTTTGGTGGCAGTTGAGGACATGATGGTTTCTGAATATTTGAGCCAAAATTCTCTTCCAATTCGCAACTCTCTTTTGAAATGAAATGCTTTGGGATTCGATAAGATGCGGGGGAAGGCTGTGATTTCTAGTTACTAACTTTGTCTTTGAAGAAACTTAATAACTGTGTCCACTGGTCGACAAACCTTGTGAGACTTCTACCCAACACAACCACCTGGTGCACACATATTTCAGAATCTTTTTTATTTCTGTATTGTGCAGATTTTGAAATTTTGCCAAACTTTCATTTTGTTTGCAACTTATTTTCAAGTAATATTAAACGCCTATTAAAATTTCATTAATGTAACAGGCAGTTTATTAGCACCCTTTTCTGCAGCCAAATTAACCAAGTGATACAAACATCCTATTACAATGAGGCTTGCTTGGGCGTTGTTCAGAACAGCTACCATACCATTTTTACAGCAGAGCACTACCGCAGCATTGTCAGCACAAAAAACTATCAAATTTATGGCAGGAACTTTAAGTCGTGATTCAGCCAGCAACAAACTGCCTATGTTTAAGCCAGTTGCATCACGTATCAAAATAGGCAATAAAAAAATGCACAAGACAATTTTTTTTTTTTTTTTTTTTTCATATTTCCATTATAAAAAGTTACTACTAGAGGGTACAGATTTGAATCAGAGTCGTTACTACCGTCGGTAGAAAGAGAAATGGGGCAATTTGCAGGCGGGTTACAATTTCATTTACAGAATTTGACACCATCTCTTTGACAATAGCAAAAGTTTTTATTCTGCAGCAGCCGTATTTTTTCGCTACACTCAATAGTAGGTTATGTTCCACCAGGAAAGACGTGAACAAACACTAGCTTCTTATGACTGCATTGTCAATATTTGCAGTGTTCACAAAATAATTCTAAATTTTTTTGATCTCTTCAGCCCATTTTGTATTGCTGATGTGTTTAGTAGTTTTGGAGCGATTTTTTAATATCTTTTTTACAGGCATGCCCAATGTTTATTTCACGACTACACACTGTACAAAATGCAAACGTGTTACCATTATCAGACCTTATAATATAGGAAAAATCTTGCATATACACGTCTCTGACGGCTTGATAATTTTGTTTTTTCCCCGCCCATTTTGTAAACATGTTGAAACCACAACCTAAATCACGAAACATGCATTATGAAAAAAATTTAATACATGAGCACAATGCTTGGCAAGGTTAGAAACTACGAACACATATATTACGCACAGAAAATGAAAAGCATGTAGGTAGTATTAATTCCATTACTTCACGAACTTCTTTCACTCCCGACACAGATACAAACTTTTTTCAATACAAACGCCATTTTCCACACTATCGATAAAAAAATTCACTGATTGGTTGCCAGACAGACCTCGAGCCTAATGAATTCAAATTAAGCCTGAAAAATCTTATCTGATTCGCCTATAGCAACCAATAAGGAACCAGATAGAACGGGGTTGTCATGAAATCTGAATTGTATTAACGTAAATTACAATTCGATACATTAAGAGGAACATTTCAATAAAGTAGAAGAGAAATCAATAAAGTACATATGTGATATGTTTGGAGTTAACACAGTCAAATCACATTATGACCACCTGCTAGAAGGGTCATCTGCCGCGCGTAGTCCATGAAGTATGGCCCGAGACATGCGCTGGTGAAGTGGGTATATAATGTGACTAACAAGCTGGCTGTACAGTGTACTTCCTGCTGTCATGGGTAAGGGAAGCGATTTAACCAAGTTGCAAAAAGGAATGACCATCAGCTTGCGGGCCAAGAGGGGGAACATTTCAGAAAGAGCATCGTTTGTGAACTGTTTACATGCCTCTGTGGTAAAGGTGTATCGTGAGTGAACGAATGGCACCATTGGGAATAACCGTCGTTGAAACTGCGGGGATTCCTAGCGCCATAGATGTCGAGCTGAACGTCAACTATGAATGTGCGTGAAGTTCAACTGACAAGAGACTACAGTAAAACAACTCACCGTCCAAATGAACCAGGGGGCTTCCAGACACGTGTCTACCGCAACAGTTCAGTGAACCCTTATGCGAATGGGGCTCGAGTAGACGGAGGGTAACTTCACCCATGTTAACACAGGTGCATCGACAGTATGACTGGAATTTGCTCGAGAGTATGGTGACTGGACCGCTGCTGATTGGCGACCGGTAGCCTTCTACGACCAGTCACGGTTTCAGCTGCATAGAACGGATTGACGTCAACATGTCTGGCGAGAAACGTCAGAGAACTAACACACTGCATCCATTGCTGGACGAACACAAGGTGGTGGGGGCAATGTTATGGTCTGGGGAATGTTCTCATGGTATTCTCTAGGTCCCATCATCTGTGTGGAAAGCACTCGTGATCGATTTGGTTATGAATCTATCCTCGGCGATCACGTCCACCTGTACATGATAATTATCTTTCCTTGGGAGGATGGGTTCTTCCAGCACAATCAAGACTTCAAAGTTCTTCCCTGGCCCCCAAACAGCTCCGATCTCAATCCATTTGAACATCTGAGAGACCACCTCGATCATAGTGTTCGCAGTCTGTCTCTTCCACCATGCACCCTTCAACAGTTGTGGGACGCATTGCAGACAGCATGACTTCAGATACCCGTGGAGACCTATCCGCACCTGACTGAGTCACTGCCAGCTCATCTAGCTGCTGTCCGTGCTGCGAAAAGCAGTTACTCTGGATGCTAGTAGGTGGTCATAATAATGTGATTTTACTGTGTATATCTGTTAGAGAACTACTTGAGCATACTAACTGCTAAATTTTTAGTCACAATAAAAATGTTCTGAAACTTTAATTTAAAAATTAGCAACTTCTTTAAACTTACAATTATTAAAAGTTTATTTTTTGATAACTCTGTATAATTTTGTCTTACTCCTGATAAACATCCCATTTATAATACATACTGCCTCACAAAGAATTTTTTTGTAGATGTGATTACTGATCATGTTTTTTTCCCCCTTATTTAAAATTATATATATCATTTGTACTGGAAACAGGAGTAATTGCATTGAATAGCATACAAAAGGCTACTGATTTTTAACTTTTTTCTTACATAAATGCAAGAAAGACAACGTGGATAGAGTAAAATGTGGGCATTAAGAGTAACAGTGTAGCTTACTTTTCATGAGCAAAAACATCTCATTTTGGCAGCATGAAAGTTTTCTGAATGCACTGAATACAACAAAAACTACCACTTTTGAAAAGTAGTGTGCCACAGCCTTGTAAATGATACACATTACTTGCTGGTTTGTGTTAAGGATATAAGTAAATATTTTTTTCAAATTTTGAAGTTTATAAGCTTTTTTTGTAATGTTTGCATCCCTATGTTTTTTTGTAGTGTCTAATATGAAATATCTAAAGTTTTACAATTGTACATTTTAGCATGAAAGTAATNAACTTAAGGCTCCCGCCTACCTGGAGTATTTTTCCATTTTTGAGGCAGAGAAGCACGGGAGCGATAAGGGCAACACTGCCATGCACATCAAGTGCTCCATCGCCGCTAAGAGCAAGGCTCTAAATTGGCGTGCCGTGTTTTTGTTACATTGAGTGTACCTACGGGACTTTCAGCAGTGACCCTATTATTTTATTGGTGGAAAGATTGCAGGAAGATTCAATACAGGGCCCTTGAGTAGTTTTGTGTGTACCTGATGCATCGTTTTTAGCCTTTGTGGTGTGCTATGAAATGTTTCTCATGTGCGTGACTTCTCAAAGCACTCAACAGCTCTCATCTGAAGTGTGTGTGTATTTCGTAGATCAGCACATTGGACACAAGTTTAATAGTTTTGTTGGAAAAAGTGTATTTCAAACAAACACAGTTAAAGAGCCATGTAGGTGGGAGCCTTAAAACCACACATTGCTGGTTTTCATCAGTTATGATGAATACTGGTACAGTTTTGCCCTTTATAAACTGAAAGTAGGCAAGTGCTGAAGACATGGAATATAGTTATGATGGGTCAAGTGTAGATCTCAATATCACAGGTTTGTTTATGTGTGTGACGTAATTAATGACAGGACGTTGGCCGTATAGTTGATTAGGTTGGTAATAATAAAAAAAACCCAGGATGAGTGGTAGGCATCCGAATCAGCCTGAAGTGTGTGTTGGAAAGAAACGATAGAAGAAAAAAGGAGAGCTCATGTTTAGTAACAGAAACAAAGCTATTTTGTTATGTTGGCCATTGTCTGATATTTGTTTTAATGGTCATTGTAGTATACATGGCCACAAGGGCATGGTTTTACTGTCGCGATTATAATTTGTGATTTAATAAACAAATGTGCATGGCTTAGCAGAAAAAAAGATACAAAATAAGGTGTATACACTTTAAAACCCATATCAGTAATTTGCAACAGGTGAGTTTTTTTGATTTCATAAGTTGTAGGACTGTGTGTTTCTCATATTGTAGAATAGTTAAAAATTCACCAAGAGCCGTCCTCTCATTCCATTCATTGAGTAAATAAGGTACTAGTTTACATGTTCAGAGTCAATTTTCTTATACGCATCAGTGCATTGTAGAATGGGCCTTAGTTCGGTGTGTCCTAAAATGAATATGTATAAAACAATAAAATAAAAAGCATGATATAAAATGAAGTGGAATTGAATAAATACCTTGAGTGGAAGTAGTGAGTGAACTATAGGACGAAATGGGATCTACAGTGTACGAAGTTAATATACAAATATGTGGTGCATTATGGTGTGGTGTTCAACGTCTAATAAACAATGCAATGCATATGATGTGTTCGACGCCTAATAACGAGGATGAGAGTGGCATTACATGTTGGCAGAAAATGGATGTTTGGTAAAGGAAAGTATGGAGATATTTAAATACAAATGTGTGTATAGAGTGCAATAAACAGTGTTGTAGGTAGGTAATGTTGGGTCAGGATTCTGTAGTAGTAAAGAGTCTTTACCATCTTTAATTAATAATTGAATGGCAGTGGATGGTATCATATAATATTCTGAAGGGAGTAATAAAATTTTTTGCTAGGTTAGTGTTCTGTAGTTGCAACTGTAGGGATTCAGAAGGTTTGTTTGTATTATGTTTTTTGTGTTTTCAAGTATTTTTCCATGTTTTGAAGTGTAATGTAAATATAAATGTGTTTTAGTATGAAAGTATTGTTTGTTTACATTTTTTTATATGTTTTACCACCATTTTAAAAGTTTTGTTTTGATAGACATTAAGTTTATACACACTTCATGGTACAAGTAAACATGGTTTGTTTACAAACAAAGAAGTGAAAAATGGACACAATATGTTTAAAAACAGTTTATTTTGTAGAAAAGGTTGTTGAATATGTCTGTTTGTTGTTTAGAAGTGTATTTATTAGGGCCAGGAATGCCAGAGATGAGTGCATGCGCGGAAACAAAACACTGCTTACGTCAGCAGTAACTATATGATTTTGAAAGGTACACACTATTGCAGTATTTGCGTTATCCACATCTCAAGACAGCTCCAGGGTGGATGCTGGCTGTGATTGGATGCGATAATTTGCACCAAAACCTGGGAAGTGGGTTGCTAGCCCACCTAGCTTCCTGCTTCTCGGACTAGGCTTCATCTGGACCAGTTGCTCTCAAAGATGCTGCTCAAATGAAAATTATATTTTATGTAGTAAAGTGTATTAAAAGTTAAATATTGTTGTGAAACATGTTGTAAAGTACTAAAGAACAGAGGGCAAATGAATAAGATGCCCAATATTTGCTGGATTATTATAATATGAGGAGATATAAGTCTAGTCCACTCATATTTTTTTCTTTCAATACTGACTGAGGGAACGTATATCCAGCAAAAGTATAAGTACTTTGCCAGGAACACTTTTCAAAACTTTTGAACATCCTGTCTCACTGTGACATATTTATAATTTGTTTGAACAGTCACTGGCTGGTGCTCAAAATCAAGGAAAATTAAAATAATTTATGTTTATCTTGTGGAATGAACAGTGTTTGTGTTTGTTAAATGCGAATTTAAGTGTGTTATATGTATTTGGCAGACTAAGGGAGTTTAATATTTGCAAGAGTGAGTTTAATGTTGAACAATTTAATTTGCATAAACTTTTATAATATTAAAACTGATGAATGTGAGAATTTTTTTGTGTTGTACATACTTGCAAATGGTAGAGGCTGGTACCCTACTAGGTACTGCTCAGACAATTTTTTTTTCTCCACAAGTGCCAGTGAATTATTTTGTTTGTGGAGGTTGACTGGAGAGAAGAGACAATGTTATTGATGTGTAAGAGGGAATGGTTTATTACTTCACACTTTGTACACTGCAGTCTATTTTGTGTGTATATGCAAAACCCCTCGCATCAATCACACACACAATCCTCACAACACACACTTTATTTATCAGAAGTGTGTCCTCCAGTCAGGTGTCTCAGGTGAATCTCTCTCTTCCCTTCCCCAAATACAAATATCAAACTGAGAAATCATTTCACAACGAGTCGTGGCAGTTTTTATTCAATCGGATTGCAATGGATGGTAATGTTTAATGATAGTTTTGATTAATTATTTGTAAAGTGTAATTAAAGGGTGTTGTAGGTAGGTAATGTTAGGTTAGGTATCTGCACTGTCAAGGAGTGTTTGCCAGTTGTAAATAACAATCAGTTTGCAGTGGATGATTTATAATATTTCAAAATGTTGTAATAAATGATGACGTAGCAAGGTAATGTTAGGTACGTATAGTGGCAACGAGTGTTTGCTATTTTAATGAAATCTGATTGCAGAGGATAGTATAATAAAATACTTTGAAGGGTGTAAAAGACGGTGCTGTAGGTAGGTTGTAAGTTACGGATGTGTAGTGTCAACGAGTGTTTGCAGTCATGGTATCGGGCCGTATATTTGGATGAGTGGTGTACATCCCGATACCATATAAGGTATCACAAAATACACTTGGACAGATGGGTTCAAGTGTACTTCCCAATACTACATATGATATCGCAAAGTGCGCTTGGGCAGACGGGTTCAAGTGTACTTCCCAATACTACGTAAGGCATCACAAAGTACACTTGGACAGATGGGTTCAAGTGTACTTCCCAATACTACATATGGTATCGCAAAGTGCGCTTGGGCAGACGGGTTCAAGTGTACTTCCCAATACTACGTAAGGCATCACAAAGTACACTTGGACAGATGGGTTCAAGTGTACTTCCCAATACTACATATGGTATCGCAAAGTGCGCTTGGGCAGACGGGTTCAAGTGTACTTCCTGATACCATATATGGTATTCTGCCATGTGTACTAGCTGATACAAACGCCTATAAATGTTCTGTGTACCGGCCCGAAAACCCCCACATTCTCGTGGATGCCCCGTTACAACTATGAGAGAAAAGAGATGAGCCAATAGGATAAAAAAAATGTGACATAGGCACCATATTGGTGATGACATAACCTGTGTGTAAACACATGGTATCGGGTTGTGCACTAATCCAGTTATAATTGTTTAGTCTTTGTGAAATTACTATGCAGTGCTCCGATCCAATAGTTGTCACAGATGACAAGACCTATAAACAGTTTATTAACAATTTTTCTTAATTTGTCACTAATTATAAAAGAAAAACTACACCAACTGCAAACTTTGCATATTGTACAGCATATTTTTTATCTGATATGTAGGAATGTTTTATAATTAATTGCTGTCACCAATTTTGAGTTAAACATTCCATTACATTTTGAAGTATGTTATCCAGATGGCCACAGAACTTGCACAAAAGCAGCTGCTGTTTAACTTGTGGATAAGATAGAGAGTTTACAAAATTAAAAGCCATTCCCCTGGAGAATTGCCAAAAAGTTTTAGTCCCTTCATGGAAACATGAGGTCAAGGAAAAATTCAAACTAGACCTATCTATTTTTGTATATTTTGTTAAATTGGTTTTGATAAAAATGTATGCAGCTGTTCAATGGACTAACATATATGTACTGTAACTTGTATACAGTCATTTGGGGTAACTTAGTTCAGCACATTTTAGTTTAAAACTAGAACTTGACAGCCTCGTCTCTCTCCCCTTGAGGTATACTTCATAGATAACATTTTTATTTATGAAGAACAATGTAGTATAAAGGATCCTTCAAGTTTTCATATGAAATTTAATACAGCAGGTGGTACAAAGTTGCCCTGGCTGAGGCAATGTTAACCCCAAATGACTGTACAAGAAAGTAGTTATTCAAACGAACAAGCAAAATCAACTTAGTAGTGCTCTATAAATTAATAGGAAAAAATTATTTCACTTACTGTTATGCTAGTTTGACTTGAAATTTTCCATTAAAACAAAGCACTATTGTAAATATTTTATGAATTTAGACTGTAACTGTCAATTATGTTATACCTATTTAAACTTATTACTGTACACACTTTATAGATTTTAGGCTCTTATTGCCATCAAGTAAATAGAAATTAACTAATTTCAAATTTTGAAGAAATGTGTTTAATGTAATTTATGAACTACCGTATTCTCGAACTTAACCTTTTAAGTTCCAAATAATACACGAAATATTGTTCAGAAAGTAAATTATAGGCTACCGTACTGTGCATGCTCTTGGCTTCTGTGCTGTAGCTGCACCATAAAAAAAATTCTACTTATAAATCAGGAGCCAAGAACATGCAGACAATGGCTGCAAAAACCTGCAAACTTTATTTAATGATACTAACTTTTAATTGTGTACACAAGATCACGCACTTAAGTCCCCAATATTCATTGCCAATTTGAAATGAAATGGTACTGTCACCGAGCTATTTTGTGGCAATTACTGGTAAAATGAGGTGACAATGGTAAAAATCAAGACTGGCACAAGTACAGGCGCAAAATCACAACTTGTATGAAATACCTCTACAAAAATAATTACACTATCTAACAGAGGCTAGTAAATATGTTTAAGTTTGAGCCAAAACACATTTTATTCACTCAGAAATAAACTGCTTAAAATTGGGGTTTTTTCCCTTCAGAAACATGAGATGTCCAAAATGTTTATGGGAAACAACAAAAAAACCTTCCTACATTCGGTATGTTCAAAATGGCTACAAATGTTACAGAGTAAAGTGTCGTCACAACTATTTGCTTGTTTTGAAGTATGTGAAGTTCCATACTTTATTGTAAAAAGTGATGGGTAAGTGGAGACGGCAGGGGCAGGGAACTATCGTTCATCAGTGATGATGAAAGAAATGGTATGGAGCTCATTGAAGGACAGGAGGAGAGTTGAAAGACTGGTCAGGACTTGCAGAGTGAAGAATGAAGGAGGGTGGGGAAGGTAATGCTGCCAGCTAACTAAGGGACTGTTTAGAGGGAGAGGAAACAACAGTGAGAAGATTCCGAGGGTATGGCGGAACATGGAGCAGGGTAGGCAGTCTATGCTTGTGAGGTCTGTGAAGAAGTGGAATGTGTTGCGGGAGGATAGGCCTAATTATTGTGAAAATTGTATATGTTTAAGACCACCTATTAAATATTACTTCAAAAACAAAGGATTATTTAATACATGCTGCTAAACATAAAATATTCTGCAGAACCTTAAATAAGAAGTTAGTGCAAAAATGCCAAAAAATAACAATGAAAATACAGTTCAGTATTTAGCGTGTACAGTATCACACTTCACAACAAAAATAACCAATGAAAAATGTTTCCTGTGTCTGGAAACAAGTATGTATTTCAGTTAAAAATAAAACTGGACTTGCAGTAAAACACTTAAAATTTATGTGAAACATATTTCTTTTGGGTTGCTGAATCGTGTCAAATGCGAGAACACCTCTGGGAAATATAAATACTTTACACTGTCTTATTATTTTGTTAACATTATTTTAATAGTGTTCAGTGACCCAGTGTAAATAGTAAAATATAGTCCATTCATGTATGTTTACACTTTTCTGAAGCCCTGCTGAACTTCTACTCTCAGGTAACAGTTACGTATAGTTTATTTACAGTTTCTTCAAACTTTTTGAATCAAACCTTTGAAAAATCACCTCACGTACCTCGTGCTTGTTGTTTCCTAAATAAGTCATTTATCAAAGTGTTTTATGCTTCTGTTAATATTAAAGTATCTTATTTTTCCTACATTGAACTTTTACTTCAATTTTATCTAAAAATTATAATATTTCATTGGTAATTAATTAGAATAAAAACAGGCGAGAAAATACGTGTGTGGGTAATGCCTCGTAAGAAATTGTTCTTATGCAAAATATTATTAGAGTGCGCATGAATGTGGTGCACTGTCCTTTTGGTGTTATTTTCTAGACTTGGTTAAGCTCAGTTTGAATGAGGTGGAGAAATATACTGGAACTAGTAGAACTTTAGCAGGGCTTCAGAAAAGTTTAAAGCAACTGCTATACATACTGTTACTAGTTCGCTTACATAGAGAGACCTCTGCTGCGCGGGTGAACGGAAGAGAAGGATAGAGTCGTGATATAAGGGACGGCAAGTCAATGGAATGAAGTGCGTATCTGTTACACAAATCACCCCACCGCTCGCTCCTGACCCTGATTATAATGAATTTCTGCATTTATCTGAAGAATGCTCTGGATTACTCACCTCGTTTCTATCAGGGTGACTCGGGATGCGTTGAACCTTCTAGGTGGTCAGGGAAACAGATATAAAAGTGCAACAGGCCTCCAAGTCAGGAGTTATTGAGTGGATGGAGGTTCAGCGAGAGAAGTGACGAGCTGAGAGAGAAGTGACGAGAGGAGGAAAATCTGCGACAGCAAGTATCGGCGCAGCGAATAGTGTGACTGGCAGGCTGGACTATTGAACTGGATGCGTGAGTGTAAGACATTACAGATGATGGTAACAGACAGACTGAATGTGTGCTAATAATGAGTATGAGTTAATTGACTATAACGAAAAGACACTTTAAGATGGATGTTAATTAGAGTTGAAATAGACATTAAGAATTACTCTCACTGAGAAATAAAGAGAGTAGTAGTGGAGACAGGTAATTTAATGCTGCAAATAATATCTGTGTGATTCAATTAAAAATCAAATATAGTTCTTTATTTTTTATTAAAACCTCCATCCCTAACGCGTCTTGTAACACTGGTGTCGGAAGTAGGATGGAGGCATTTAATTTCACATAAGGTTAGGCTGAAAATAATTAACACCGTTTTGTACAACAGTCGCAGCGAATATTAACTAGAATAATGTCTGCAGAACTGGAAGCACTGAGAGCATTAATTGAGGGAGTAGGTAGCCAAGTGAGCCTTGATAACAAAATTAGTAGTGTGAATGACGCTGTGCATATTCAAATTAGTAGTGTGAAAGAGTGTGTGAAAAAAGCTATAAATACCCATATTAGTAGTGTGAAAGAGTGTAAATGAAAGTAAATAACCAAATTTGTTCAGTAATTGTATGTGTAAACCAGAATGTAAATAGCAGATAACTACTGTAAACGATTTAGTAGACACGAAGTGACTGTGGGAATGGACAGTGTCGAGAATGAAGTGAAACAGGAAATTAGTGCGATGAAGAAAGAATGACAGGAATTTATTCAGAAGCCAAATCGGCAGCCGAGAAAAGTGAAGAAGCAGTACAGGTCGTAACCAACACAGCAACCTCGGAGGATAGCCAGCAGCTCTGCGGCATTTGTGTCGCGCAGCGAGGAGTGGGGAAAGGAGTCTCAATTAGGGATGGACTGTTTAGGGATGGACAATTAGGGACGTAACAGTTAAAATAACACTGTTCCCATATGATAACTGTTACACGAGAAACACATTCCACAGCGAATCAACAAAATAATATCTTCATGGATGCACTATCAGAAAATAGCCTATAAGCAAATTGCGAAGCTTGCAACTGCTGATGCTTTTATTATAGACTTATCAGCAATGCGGTAATATAATGCTGAATAATGGGAGATAGGAAGTTCCATTATGGATGTTTTTTACTGTTAGCTCTGCGCTTAATAACGATAACGGGCGGATTTGTAGTTCCAACCGAGCCAGCTACTCGTTCTCACTTGTCGTTTCTGTTGTATAAAAAATGGCGGCAGAGTAGTTGTTCCAACACAACCAGTTATACGCAGTCGGTTGTATTCCTGTTGCGCTCATAACAGAAACGGACACTTTCTTTGTTCCATCGCGAACTGTTGCTGGTTTCAGAGTTTGTTTGCGCTCGAAACAGCAACAAACAGTTTTGCTGGTAACTTATTGCTTGCAGTCGGCACTGCCGTGTTATTCAGTTTCCCTGCTATGTGTTCATCACTTACAATGTATAGTACTTATAATGTTTTATAAATCTACCATAGCAAATTTGAAGAAAAAAAGGGGGGGGGAGCTGTCAATTCCCCTTCCGGCTACTAGCAATGCGCATACGCAAGCCGCACTCCCACAGTTTTACAAAACTGTTTATGGGTAACCTGTTATAAAAATAAAAATAACAAGTTACCAGAACATGTTATCTACTTGGAACTGAAATGCTGGAACCTGTTACACGAAATAACTCTTTTGCCAATCCCTAGTCTCAATTAAGACAACCCCTAACGATTCTTAGACGTCTTGGTGGGAGTACCAACACCAGTTTGAAATAGTCGCCACCCAGAATGGCCGGTCAGCCTAACAGCGAGCTTACTACCTTGCGGCTGTACTGAACTGAGCATATTACAATCTCTGCCAGAGTGACATCAACTAGAGTACCCCACACTGGTGTTGGCCTTGGAGCTATGTTTCAGCGACAGGTACCTGCAATATGCCCACCAGGCACAGCTGTAAAGTCGCATCCAGCAAGCAAGTGAGACACTGCAGGAGCAAGACATCGGGTGGCTGTCTCAACTCTCGCTGGAAGGGTGCCCCGTGGAGACGCGAGACATCATCGCAGTCGGCTTCTTCATCTATGCCATCGTCGACACAGAGGTACAGCAAGCAGTACGTCTGGCTGCAAACCACAACATGCAGGACACCCTGGCCAGAGCACTGGAGGTGGAGTCAGCAAGACGGGAGCCCGCACTACAACGTCCAGTACGTGCAGGGACGCTGAACAAAGACGAAGACACTGAAGGAGTTGCAGTTGACTGAGAGACAGTGCTTCCAGGGTTCATGCTACAGAGCTTCGCCGCCCCCCACCCAAACTGAGGGAGTGTTGGTCATGTTGACATATTGCCCACAACAGCAGCGGGAAAAGAAGCAGCAAGATGATCAAATGACTTTAGTAAAGTATGGAAGCATTTGCGTAAAGAAAATTGTGAGCTTCATGCATATGCCCAACAACTGAGAAACCACATCAACGAGATGATGCTGCAAGCTGCACACCTCACACAGCAGTTGGAAAATGCACATTATGACCTGCGAGTGCTGTCCAGATGCCCTGCGCACACTGTGCCATGTAGCAGTGAAAGGAGTCCATGACATGGAGTGAGTGATGTGATGTGATGGCCCATCTCAGTAGTGGCTCTGAGGATAGTGGTCCCATGGAGGACGTGCCTCGGAGGGGGCACAGAACCAGTCACATGAACTCTAGAATGGAAGTGAAGCAGTTGAGAGGAGCTACCAGTGCTTCAGGGTACATCGGACGAGGATCCAGCCACAACCTGCAGCATCCACAGCAAGTGCCAGCACTTTTCAGATTGGTAGACATGATCTAAAGGAAGATACAAGGGGAAATTCTGTAGTTGCTTCATCTTTTCAAACCAGTAATGAAGAGATTGGATGTGTATGGCACAAATGGCCAAATAATGACAGGATGAAGACCCGGTATGAGAGGAGAATATCAGGCAATGTTTTTCAAGGACAACTGGTGTGGCCGTACAACTCGCAGAGGCGAAAAGGGTACTCGAATCTACAAAAATGTTGGGAAGCCCCATACAGGATTCTGAAGAAAATCAATGATGTAGTCTTTCAGATTTGTCGTCAAGGCTCTCGGGCGGAGCCAAAGGATGAACACATCGACCGTCTGGCACTCAACAAAGTTACTGATGTTGCAAAGTCTGTACGGTATGAACAGACTTGAGGAGGGGGCAGTGTTACACACACTCTTACAGTGACCTCTGGCGCGTGAGTGAGCGGAAGAAGATAGTGTGTCGTGAAATAATGGGCGGCAAGTCAATGGAATGTTTTGAATGGCAGTCGTTATCTGCTACACAAAGCATCTTGCCCACACTCTTGACCCTGGTTGTATTGAATTTCTGCATTTATCTGAAGAATGTTCTGGATTACCGACCTTGTTTCTCTCAACATGACTCGGGATGCGTTGAAACTTCCAGATGGTCAGGGCGACTGATATAAATGCACAACAGGCCTCCGAGCTGGGAGTTGTCGAGTGAATGAGTGGTTGGAGTTTCAGCGATAGACGATGAGCGACGAGAGAAGTGACCAGCGAGACGAAAATCTGCAACCGCAAGCATCGGCGCAGCAAATAGTGCGACTGGTAGACTTAAATGTTTGACTGGATGCGTGAGTGAAACACATTACAAATTATGGCAACAGACAGACTGAACGTGTGCTAATGATGAGTATGAGTTAATTGACTATAACAAAACAGAGACATAAAGATGTTTAGAATTGAAATAGATATTAAATATTGCTCTCACTGAAAAATAAAGAGTAATAGTGGAGATATATAATTTAATGCTGTAAATAATAGCCGTGTGAATAAATTAAAAATCAAATTTAGATGTTTGAATTTTTTTTAAGACCTCCATCCCTAACGAACTTCAGGTATGCTGCAACAACACTTAGTATAACCATGATTGTGATGTTTATATTTCACGTGCCAAATGTTATGTTTACCTTCTTCAGCTTCCTTCTTTCACAGATTAATATATTTTGGTTATTTACGACATAGCATAACTTATAACACATAGAATCATGTAGTGACTGTGTTTAACTGTTTTACAAAGTGGAGGGAGGAAACTGTTGTATAGCCTAAACAGTATTTAAATATTGTTATTGAGGTGGGTTAGGTTGTTTCTAAAAATATAAATATATGGCTTATAATGAAGTTTTAAAAAAATTAGTAAGTTTCAAAATTCTACTTTAATTACTTCCTTCTGATATTTACTGATCTACTATTCCTAACAACTTGGTAGGCAGTAACCCCCCGACAATTCAAGTTATCTGTGACTAAGAAGCTTATACAAAACTCATATAAATGTAGATATATGTAGCTGTGTGTGCGCGTGTTAAACATATAAGTTTACTTACTCAGTCATGATGATTGCACATTTGTATTTTATTTGTTTATTGGGCCAATGTAAATACATAAATTTTATTGTATCTTGTAATTTTAATTCCTAGACTTGTTCCATATCTTAGAGCTAATCAGCTCATACGAGATTAAACAGAATGTTAACTATGTACTAAATAAGTAGATAAAATGAAAAGTAATTCTATTGAAGTGCCATTTTAATTATTCTTTAACTTCCACTTCTTTTCACAAAGAGCAGGGACGAATTTTTAAATTTTAACTATGATTTCAAATACAGTATTCTTATTCCAATTTTATTGGGTATAATTACAATAGGTACCATGCAACTCATTCATTCACCATTAGGGTCAACATACCAATATACTCATTCCACTAATTTTCTAGAACAAATTATATTCACAAAACACTTTTCAATTTAAATTTGTAAATCTAAAGTCATTAATTTCATTCTATTTTCATTGTGACAAAGAATAATTAATTTGGATTTTGATTCACAAAAAGATTACTTTTATTTCTACACACAATACATATTACACTAGATGCTGAAATGTTACTAGTTTCAACATTGCACTTGACAAAGCAGGTATTGTCACCATTAGTGTGACCATTTTCATTCAACTTCACAGTTGCTGTCACAATTCTTTCTGCTCACAGCCATACCATTGCACTCATTAAAAAATAGACTGTAGTTATTAAGTTTAGAGGGCTTTTCTGAAAAACACAAAAAACAATTCAAAATTGTGATATATTTGTACTCTACTAATCACGTAGAACACGAATATACTAGGGGAGTAGCTTTAAAATAAGTACAACATATTAAATTTTTTTTTACAAAATTGTGAGATGAGCAGTATAGCATTTGTTTACGTTTCTGAACGAAACAACCTAGACCAACAAAAGTTGTATTAATGGGTTCTGCACAGCTTACCTTGTTCATATTCAAGAGGGTGTCATGTTAAAATAAGTAGAACATATTTTAAAAACTTGCCAAATATGTTTGTTTACGTCTATTAACGTCAGAGGAATTATACCAGCCCCCTACCTAGGTGAGTCAATTTACATTCATTTGGTGTGTTTTACGGTTCCTTTAAATCCATACAATCCTACATTCGTAGTTTAGTGTAAAACCCAAACATCCTAGGTTAGTGTAAAACCCTACAATCCTAGGTTAGTGTAAAATCCAAAAATCCTAGGTTAGTGTATAAAACCCAACAATCTTAGGTTAGTTTAAAAATGTAAAACAGTGATTCACCCATCGTGGGGTTAGGTTCTGTTAGGTTAGGTGGACACATATTACGAAATTAGTCATACGTTAATGATCCTAGTACATTCGTGTTCTGCGTAATTAGTAGAGTAGAAATATACCACTTTTCGGAATTTTTTATTTATCGAAAAGCCCCTAAACTGCATAATTACCCATTGCAAACACACATACACAAACCACAGGCAATGTTAAACAGAGAATAAATTGGAATGTTTTAAGATAACAAGAATGTTCACTGACAATCTAGCGGAGTAAAATATACAAAGCTTACGCAACGACTACTGCAAACTGTCAACATTCACAAGTAACATAAACCTGGTCTAATATACACAGCAAACTCGTCGCCTACACAAATACAACACCTTTGCAGGTTAAATTTCCATTCTCATCGAAAATCAAGACATCCGTACCATCACATCACTGGTTCAACGAAAATTAAAAGCTGTGTACAAAAGCACTTAAACACTAAAATATTAATATAAGACGACATTAAAAACATAGTTACGCGTTTAAGGACAAAAGCTTACCGTCTGTGCGTTTAATATCCACACTTGTTCCAGCAGTAATTGCACTCAAGCCCTCGTTCATCGCTTCTGAATTGTATCCACCTTTCAGGAAACACACAAACTAGACGAGATTACGCAGAATTTCATTCAACCGGCAGTTCAAAATTTATACATACAACACCACCAAAATACACAACCAGCAATGACAGTTATCCAGTTTCACCATTCAAAATCTACCACTACTACGTGAGTCATACAAATTAAGAAAAAACACACGTATTAATACAACAGAAATGCCAAACAATCAAACAAATTAATAAAATTATTGATGTTACTAGGATCAAAAATTTTCAAAGCGAATATAAAGAAATACATTTATATTACTCGCTCAAAGATCACCACTTTTCCGTATTCGCCATAGACAATGATTTTTGTGTGGAAACATAAATTAAGTTAGAAATTAATAGTTTAAAATTTTTATTGTACAGAAATTTTACAATTTAAAAATAATTCCCGGTTAGTAATTACAGACCTAGCCATTGAAAGGTACATAAAAAATAGGTAATGGGAGGAAATAATGGTTCTTAAATTTTTGAAGTTTTATAATAAATGTTCATGTTATCAGAAGGATTAAACTTTTTATTGCATTAATATATTTGAACAACAAACAATATCAAGCAAAGAAAAGAGTATTTTTTGGAGTAGTGGTTGTTCTGGCAATACTGTCACAGTGTTTTGGGCCAGACACTTGCAATGAGATATGAACAAAATTCCTAAAAGCAAGAAAGATGCTGACCAGCACCCAAGCCAAAATTATCATCCCTAGCAGACGTTGGGATTATTTTTAAATTGTTTAATTATTTATTACATAGTATAAAACCCCAAATATATACCCTTGTGTGTTAAGAGTGTAGAGAACATCAAGCCGTACAAACAAAATTATGAAGTAAAAATAAATATCCGCAAATGCACAAACACAAATACACAATAGTTGTTAAAATTGATAAAATATAAAATTTTAAAAATCTGCACTCTAGCGGAGTATGTCCTGCCCCTTTTGAACGTCTGCTACACCATGAATCCAACACCTCCAAAAAGATAACTCTTGTAATAAATTAGTTGGCGATTAGAAGCGGTGTTTACCCCAAAGCCACAGCCGTTTGACGCACCGGCCATTGGTCGTTACGTCGTAGCAGCTCGTGCCGCAACATACGACATAATGCACTACCAAGTGGCATCAACTGGCCTGTAATTCGAAGCTGCAGTGAAGTGCCCCAAATGTGTACAGCATTTTTCTATACATCTCACACAACTTCATCTCATTCAAAGCTACAGTCAGAGGTGGGTTTTATTGTATTAAAAGCCATCGAGTATGGCAACCCACACCACTTTGCCCAGGTGGATTCGTCCATGGCTTCAGGAGACAGCCACATGGCAACACTGCAACCAGTGGAATACAAACACGTCACATTAATTGTAATACGGAAACTTTTCACAAAAAAACTTTATAGTGGATTCAATATATGTTTATACGAGGGTAATCGCATTTTCATAAAGGGAGACTGCCTATAAAGGAATCCATCATAGTAACATTTCTTTTAGTGTTGTGACACTCCCCATCTACTTAACAACAACAACCTTAACAAAAATGTATTAATCAATGGGGATGTCATCAATGTTTTAATTTAATATATATAAATTTTCACCATTGCAATAATGTTACATAGTTCTTATATCATGTTTTACCACTTGGGGTTTCATGTCGGTTCACACCACTTATGACAGAAGCTGCCGCCACTTGTTCAGTTCAACTCAGCACACGAGCCAGACCACAGTTTGGTCGACCACTTCACACGCCCCCTTGATACCAACATTCAGGCTGATATCACGTCATTTAAAAAGTAAGTTAATTAACTGGAACATTTGACTTCTTTCTGCATCAGGGGAGAACCACCTGCACTTTCACCAGATAACTTAATGGTCCCGCTTATCTGCATAACCACAACACTGACTTAGGTCATTATCACGCTAAGGTCACCGGCAGGCATTAAGTGCTGGGTCCATTAATTTTAGTATTCACATGTCCTCTTCTTGAACATGTAATCAAGTACGTCAATAAGCAGCTATACAAAATTCAGTGAGTGTTGATTCATTGTGCTCTGGGACACATAGGGCACTACATCCCTTGTAGTACAATCAACAATTTTCTAATATATTTCAGGCTTACCAGATGGCCAACAGTCTCGTCATAAGGTCAACGTGTGTAAGTAGTGTAATATTAAGTGTGTGTCAACTTCATCTTCAAACTGACAGAGGCATCCAGGGCTCCCTCTGGCCGTCGACAGAACGACCCACATCACTAACTCTCCGCTGAGTTATGGCGCTGGGTGATTCAGCTCTCCACCAACCCTGGATCATCTCGACCACATCAAGTTCTGGTGCATAGCTGCGACCATACACACAGTTAAGCATGCCTGCCAATCAGTCACCTTCTGAGAGTCAGTGTGGTCAACACATGTCGCACTGTTAGGACTGCTCATTTAGTTTTCCATAGTTACTTCTTAATTTAATGATAACCTTTATTTCATCATACCCAGAAACACTACCCCTCCTTGTCGGGGAAATACTATCTCCTGGGATGGATAATTTTACAACTTAATTGTTTACTTCGCCTTCGAGTACTTTTTAACAGTTTAGCCTACCTGGTAGGTGAAAATGGCCACGAGCCTTGTACATTTCACCATAATGTGAATTTCATGTAACATGCAAGTGAAAATATGTGTTTTAGCGAACCATGTGTTTCATTTATACGCACAACATCCTCGCCATTTAGGGGCACATGGCCCCCACAACACCCTTCGAGAATATTCTTCAGTAATGTAAGCTAGCACAATCTTAATTAAATATCAATCAACTTTTTTTTAAGGCATGTGGGTCAGTCAGATATGCCAAATAAATACATTACATAAGTATCAGGTATAACGTATAAAAATTTAAACATTGTAGATTACTATTATTTATTTTATTCTTGTAGGGCCAGATGGCTCTTTAAATGGTTAAATTCTGATATATGTTTTTTCCCTGCTCTACTTGCAGTGCTGCATTATTCTATGGAAATTATTTTATTGTTGTCCATAAGGTGGAAGCAGGGGCTAAATTGCATGCACGCATTTAACGAGTTTCCTGCTATGTGACACCATCATCGTCTAAATGGGACAAAAAACTGCGAAACTTAACAAAAAAAAAGTGTAACACTGTGCTATATGCTGTTGCCTGTGCATCTCCCCTCCCATTTAACCAAACACACTCCCGACCAACCGGCGGCGGTTCCACAACTCGCGCCATACAGGAAATAAGGAGGGCTCGCACTTGTGATGGGATGAAAGAAATTTGTTGCAATGGCCATTTGTGTCTCAGAAATTTCAAACCCCATGTAAAGCAGTACAAAATACAGACATGACTCTTATCACAGTTAGATATGTATGGCAATCTTATTCAATTATATTTTTATTTAATTTAACATATAAATTATATACATCCATTGTACCTTCATATGAAATATCATACATGGAGATAGATTATAACTATTCCAAAATCGAAATAAATAGCATTTTTAATGTACTTGTTCAGTGAATAAATGTGTCTATATATTCTTGCAATTCTTAAAATACAACAAAGTAATGTAATGATTTCCGTAAAGTGATACTGCAATTTGAGATGTCTGGTACGAATATGGCATCAATATTTACATTGACATATGTAGTTATACAATTTATTACATTGTAGGAATGTTGGATATGCACCATAGGATATATACAACTTGTAAACAAATATGTTTTACATTTTTACATTTCTTAAAGAAATTTTTATATTTTACAGTAACGGCCAAGATATAATTACGTTTCCTTTGACGATTTATATAAACTAACTTAGTTGGTTTGCAAATAAATTCTAAACAAATTTTGTCTCATTTTGGACCACTGCTGCCATTTAGTAACATGTGTGACCCGAGACAAGAAACTGTGGTGCATGCATGTAAGTCTTGATGTCTATAAAACGAAACGAAACCGGCCGGAGTTGCCGCCAGTGTGAATAGTGCACTTTTATATGGGCATTAAGAACTCGCATAATTTCCTTACTCACAATCAATATTTCTACATGCATACCAGGGGGTGCTTATGTGAGCATATATGCATTTCGAGCAGTGATTTATTTTTAAATTATAATATTTAGCCATGCTTAGTTAACTGCAAAATAGCTACAATTCTTTCTTCTACATCAGCAGAAATGTTTTTAGTGTCTCGGAATAAAACATTTTATTAATGTGCCTTACTAGTTATCACCAAATTTTGAATAAATTAAAAATCGCGAGGGGTGTGACAAGAGGCATATGAATAACAGTATGTTGTCAAGTCAAAATGAAATCAAAAATTTAATACTGTCACATGCAAAACATGTATTCACTTGTAAAGGTTTCGTACAGTATTATCTGTAAAGTAGGTAATAAGAAGGGTTTGATTCGACTCGAATACAAATTTACTATGCAACTGGTCACTGATGCAGTGTTGCCAACACGTGGGATTGTTTCCATAAAAAAAAGGAATGTTAGCAAGAAAATGTCTTAAATTACGAAACAATGAAGACAATGAATATCATCTTTAAATTGTAGTGTTTCTTAGGATGAGATTTTGTTGAATTCTAAACTACAAGTTATTTTTATTCAATTTTTGTGTGATGTGAATTTTGTGGGGAAAATGGTAGTGATATGGGATATTTTGAGTCTCAGCATGCGATATTCACCTTTCACTGCTTGGAAACTCTGCTGGGATGTTCGTCTACGGGTAACATAAGTGCGGTAGTTGTACAATGATGTTTCCAAAATCCTAACCAGGATTCAGTTAAGAGATTATATTTGCTTACTTGTTAATAGATTTGTCAATAGGAATTTTCGACCACCATTCACATTTATGGTAAGACATCGAAAAGTTCAATTATTTTTTACAGTAAGAAATGTTTTAAATAATAGGTGTTTTGGGGTTTATGAATGGGCCTTACCAGACAATTATGTTCACTGTAAAACTGAGAATGATAGTGAAGTTAACATAGCTTTGTCCCTACCACATCACCACCTCTCATTACCATATCCTGCGCATGGGCCTGTATGTATGAATGGTTATTTGAATGTATATTTATGTATGTGTATGTATGCATGAGAACGAATGCATATATACGTGTGTGTATATTTGTATGTATGTGTGTATATGTGTATGTATATATGTATGGGGTTAAGCCCCATCTTCCAATAAATAGTGTGTGACATTTAACAATTGAATATAGTGTGTACAAATACTGCTGATTCCACATGATACAAGCAAGGATGGTGTATTGTACTTCATCCGACATGTATGTGATCCTTTATTAAAACATTTGAAAACTTATGCGATTGAAACTGCAAGTGTAACATTTTTTAGACTACTTTCCGAAGGGAAAAAAGGCTTGTGAGATCTCTTTCCTGTCAGTATCTGTGTTATTACTGTGTATAGGTGTCACCCCACGCCTTTTTCAATTTTTGAACACATCCACCGAATTTAACCAAATTCAGTTTATATATAGCACTTAGTAAGTAAACATGATTATTTTTAATTTTGGACAATGTAAGGCACTTACTTTCAAAATGGCGGACAATTAATTATTTAGGGTGATATGTCAACACTAGAACCTTTCAACCAATAAAACTGAATTTTATGTGCTGGTAAACATCATGTTAGCATTAAATTTTGAAGTGGACATTGTTATTAAACAGAAATTTTGGAAGATAGTATTGAATGAAAAAAATAAATATTTTGCATTATATCTAGAAAACTAACAAATCAATTTCCATTCAATTTGGCAAGCAAGCCATACTATGAAAAATCAGGTAGAAGTATGAAATTGAAGTTGCTTATGTACTTGTTTTCAAAATGGCAGCCATAAAAATATTTTAGACTGCCGAAGATTAACGAAAGCAAACAAGGTGTGCAAGAACCCTCCATCGAAGCTAATATATAATGCTGTGCACCCAGTATAAACACCAGTTGTACATTTAGCTCACCTCAGCACAGCCCGCGGATTTCTCCAGAGCCCTTGCCAACCCTCACGGACGACCTAGCGACACAGATAGGAACTATCTACAAAAGGTCCTAGGCACACCGCACATTCGTAGGTCACACGTCCAACTTATGCTACTCAATTCAGTGTAACAACTTTCACTGCCACAAGGCATAACTTTGTTTAAGCCGCATCAACGAACCTAATCAACCCTTCATAATTAATACCGTAATTATTGACGTTACTGGAAATGGAGGTGACAAAGTCCCTGCACGAATAACAAAATACTGAGGGTGCAAAGTGCCGAATACGTGGTCGCCGAGAACCAAGTAATCAGTAACGTTATGAAAACCTAACCAGTGCATCCTGTAATGCACATTAAAGAAACAGCATTAATTATTAATACTTTAACCAGTGCCCTGTATAATTAATTGGAGACGAGTGTCTTGACTACGGCAGTGAAACACTTAAAACCTTAACTCAACCAGGCCAAAATTTTCAATGCAAATTAACATAATTTTGTATTAATTAAAACACTTTTAATTAATGCATAAACACTCTATATTTATTTAAAAGTGTTCTATGTGTGTATTCTCTTATTCAGGTAGTAGCAAAGACTCAGTTTTAAATATAGATAATGCTATAAAATTATTGCCTTGTAATTTTTATCAGCTTTTGTATGTCAATATAAACCACAATGCATGTCATGCAAATGGCAAATTAATTTTTCAAGGTTCATTTAATTTTTGCCATGGGATATTCTATTTTGACGGGCGGCGGTCAACTACCATGTCATACGCCACGTCACCCCCTCTCCTGTCTGAGAATTGCGAGCATCAGGGCAGGTTGCCTCATGTGGCTCAGGGGTGAAGCCACTTTGTACTTCAACCACGTTTATTGCAATAGACTTGTTATTATACCGGAACCTTTCACTTAACTTCTTTATGCACGCCAGAGTATGCCTACCTTCCGGAGCAGATTCACAGACCCTCTGGCATAACATACAACTTCAATATTTTGTCTCAAATGTTGACACATTTGCGTTAACAGCTTAGGCCAATGCAGGGCCTCGCGCCACACACTCACATAAGTTCTGTACCATCTCATTTAAATTTTCTCAAATACAACTACTATCTTTCTGGAATCCGATGTGTATGTTACCTTATTTCCGCTTCACTGCGATCTTAAGTGCTACGGCCCCTTTGCATCCGTCAACTACCTGCCAAGTTTCTCTACATCACTTAAGTCTTAAAGTATTTTTGAATAATTTTAAGTGTTTATGTCAGTGCATTGGAATGGCATGCTGGGGAAACACAATAACTCAGTTCGGGAGTGTGTATGTTACGTCGCATATTTAGCAGTCGACGTCAATCCTCAAGTGCGACCTCGTTAAGACACGGGCACAGGGTCCATTAGCTCGGGCTTTTCGAACATCGTCCACCTCAAGAGTATCATGCTAACCCGAGCAGATTCCCTTAACACGTTAGCTGGCGCTCTCCGGACATTATTCTCATCACCAGGACCAGACGACCAATCCCAAAACTTGTCAATGTAAACATACCAGAGACTGACACTTCTAACACCAGCAAACTACCACCCGAGGCCCATGGCAATGGATAGACGAAAGCGATCTGGCAACATTGTGTCTGCTAGCTCGATTTGCCATTACAACTACCAGCCCTTGAGAGTGTTTGGAAGGGGGTGAGGAGCGATGTATTATACTAGTACTTTATTTTCTATATTGTGTATTCGATGACATATCGAGCATCTGTCGGACGATGCCATTGGTAAGGGGGTTTTCTCTGGAATCTCCTCTTTCCCCCACACTTTCATTCGATGTTGCTCAATTCTCACCTCAATCTTTCATCGACTCTCAAGACTTCGCTGTTAAGAGCCACTGAAATCTCTTCTCTCACTCGATAAAAGCCCTTGTTGTTCTGGTGAGTCGTTCAGAGCAGAGCTGTAAACTGAGTTATTTTTACAGCAGAAAATATTAATGCCACAGCTATGTCGTTGAAGGCGTAGTGTTTAATTTCACAGCTAAATTTTCACTACTGTTCATATGAATAAAGAATTTGTGAGTTGTTTTGTTTTCTAGAAACATGGCAGAATGCCACAACAATGTCGATTTCTAACTATACACAAATTAAAATAAGATAAAATTAATATGAATAATGTTGTCTTTGGCAAACTGAAAGCTGCAACAGACAGTGAATTTTAAAATTATGCATTTAACTGTTACAACTTCCTACATGTAAAATGTTTGTTTCTTGGTAGAGTTTATATCTCTTCTGAACGCACAACATTTTTTTCCTATTAAGAGTGGGCAGCAATGTTGTTTATAATTTTTTTCTAAAAACATACAAAACCATTTAATTTTCTTAAATATTAACAAATTGAATTAATTCTAATTTTTAAATTGATTTTAATAAAATAATTTGACCATATATCTAATAATATCATTATAAATCCGCGGAATAGAACGCGGCATATATCTAACACTCCAGTTTAAAGAAATAGATTGTTTATTTGTGATACGAGATGCGATATTCTATAGAAGTTAACAAATATCTTGAAAGGAATATTAATGCAAAACAGCACGAAGAATTCTACAATTATTGACTGTTATTGTGTAAGTAATGTTATATTTTAAAAACATATATTTTTACTGCACGTAATTACAATATTTTGTTCACATCAATTAAATAACCTGTAGAGATTGAAAGCGAGTCAGGGTTAAATTTCCATATTATGATTTACTCCATTAAAAAAAATTGTTTTTGAACTACCAATATGTGCTAATGTCTTAACTCATATATAAAAAAATACAACACTACACATCACGAGGGGAGTTTGAACTCACCTTAATTGGGAAGACTCAACCATATTATATCATCAAGGGAACGGCATAAGTCTGGGCATACGGCCACGTGGCACTGAGAATACCAGCAACATCATGACGAAACTGTCTGGTGTAAATTCGGGTTACCTTACCTTCACCTTCAGCCATACGCACCCATCCAAGAATGTTACTTGAAACACAACGAGCTTCCATGGATGAGATGATTGTCCCCGCCTTATCCTAAATTTTTTATTAAGGGCGTTGTAGGTAAATTTTGCCTGGTGCCATAACTCAGAGCATGAGTTAAACGAGGGTCGTTCAGTCAATGGCCCATGGTTCCTTGGAGTCCTCAGAAGTCTAATGATGCTTGTAGATGTAGCAGGAGCAAGTAATCCAGAATGCATGCCTGACTCTATAGACAGTTATGTCGGTGAGATTGTCAGCCATCTCACACCCTTTTACTCTTACCTTGGTTGTGCTGCAAATGGGTGGAGCACCCTAAGAACTCAAATGGTTGTACAGGAAAGAAAATGCAAGCATAGGCTTTAGTCGTTTACTTACTCTTCTGAATACATATGTGCCCTTTCAGTAACATGTAAAGCTAATGTAGACTCGGCACTCGGTCTGGCGATAACCATTACTTCATTGCATGGCATGAGCCATGAACAAAGAGAAGAACACGTGTGATGCGTTATACCCTGGAACTCGTCACAGGGGACAGCCTGCCTACCCCTTGGCATTAATAAAAAAGAAAAATGTCCAGTTACATTACGTTGCTATTATACTGAAGTGATTGCAGCCTAAAATGAATGTTTCAAGGTAGTCAGTGCGGAGAGAACCTTCCATGCTGCCGGTCGGTTCGAGTGCTGAGTTCTGACTGACTCAATGGTCGTAGCTTCTGCACGGGGTTGCTGTAGGCGGCGTCAAAATATACGCAAAATTTACATTGATCCCACTTAGGATCAAACAAAATTGCACAGAATACATATTGGTGACACTACCCTACAGAAATACATATTGGTGACAACCAACTAATTAAGTGTTAATTAAGTTAGATTTTATGTCACCAGGAATGATATAACAGTGAAGAATGTAATTAATAAAAATGAGGCCAGATAAACAGTTTGCTGTGAAGGAGAAATATGTAGTTACACATTGATATTTAATTAAAATATTTAAAAAATTAACAAAAATTTTAAATTCAAATTGGCCAACCCAGATTTTAAGAATCTCGCCAAGTGTTCCAACTTTGAGTGTTGGGCGAGTCCACCTTCTCAAAAGGGGTGTGGGTAGCACATGCGATTTGTGAAATACTAAAGAAAAAGGACTAAAATGGCATGGTACGAGGATTGAAGCACTTTTAAGTTACACTATTTCATTCCATGCTATTTTCTTTTGCTGTCTGTATCGTTCCACTAGTTCCTAGGCCAGTGGGCCGGCTATGTTAAATCGTTGAGGAAGATGCTGGACTTTGCTGTGCGAGCTGCCCTGACATTCCCTCCATTCGGGTGAACACCGTTCTGGACCACATGTTATTCGTTCCAAGAGTTACCTCTTGAGGTGACTAAAGTAAGACGGTCATTTGACTGCGAGGCTGGTGTGTTCTGTCCTCATTTTATCTTTCTGACATGCTCTTGGCCGAGTGTTCCCTTCGACTTGGTGTTGATCAGGTAGCGTACTTGACTGCGTACCTACAAATGGTCACAAGAGCACTCCTGAAATCCTGGTTCATTTAAAATGCCCTCCTCTTCGGTGGCCGCTTGTCTCCACAGTACCTCAGGTGTCCCATTTTGTTGCGAGGCGCATCAGGTGGTCGGTTGCTGAAGACACTTGCATTGCCACAGCTGATAGGGGCAGCATGAGTGTGCCATGGCACTCGCTGTTGCTGGTTCAAGGCCAAGACCATGGTGGTTTTGATCTTTTGATCAGTCATGGCCCGCCGGTGGGAGGGGGTCTCCTTCATAGGCCATGCATACCGAGCGTTGTAGGCAACATGGTCGCTTGGAGTGGTGGGTGTGGAGTCCCCTGCTCTGCTACTGCTACATGTGAGTGGGAGCTGACATATCTGCGGTGAGCGCGAAGGTGCCATGCAGTCTGTCTGTCTAGACCTGATAATCTCCCCCCATTGCTGTGTATATCCACTCATGACTCGAAACCAGCTGCTGAGTACCACATGGAAGGCATTGTGGTGCTGTTAGGCTGGGAGCTTACTTGTTGGGGATGTTTCTCCCACAGGTGTCCCCGGTGGCACACAATTGGCAAAGTCTTCGAAGGTGGGCATCTTGGCATGAGGTGTCATGATGCCATTTCGGAGTAAATCCCACTCATTAATTCTTGGTGCTGCTTGATAGCTTGTGGTTATGTTCTGTGTGTGCTGACAGGCTAACACACCAGGCAATGGCAGTTCTCGGCCCCGCAGTACTGCTGCAGGTGACTGGCTGATGGTGTTCTGCTCAGACCATGTGATTTTTACAAACCTGCAGAATCTTGAAGTCTTTATTTCAATGCTCAGTTATGTTGGCCTGCAGGTGGTAGATGGCCATGGTGTGGTATATTATCCCCATTTTCTGCACAATTCAACCTACATCCTGACCGTGAAATGTGTGACATTGTCTGTTAGGAGCACTCTAGGGTACCCCCAACGGGAATAGAACTCAGTCTCCAGTACACTGGCAAAGTTGGTTGCTCAAGCATTTGTAACTGGGTCCATGAAGCACTTTCAGGCTGTCGTGCAGTGTTAGGAACCCATAATATCCAGCATAATCATCTCGAACAGCTTACTCGGAGCATGTGGCTATTGTGTTATGCCATCGGCACTGCAGCTTTTCAAGTCATTACAGGGTACGCACTCGCGCACGTACCGACAGACATCTTGAGTGGCCCCTGACCAGTGAAAGTGTGCCTGCATGTTTCTTGCTGTCTGTAGTGCTCCTGGGTGGCCTGTGAACTGTCTGTCGTGCGAATGATGTAACACAAGCTGCCATGCATATTTTGGCATGTATAGTCACAATGGCACTTCTGGTCCGTGGAGACAGGTTTCTAGGCAGACGTACTTCACTCTCCACCATACTGCATTGTTTTTCGCGGGTTCGGTCAGCTAGCACTGTGTTTTGGGGCACTGTTGTTGGGCCATTTCTACCTGCACTCAAAGTTCGTCCAGCCTAGATTCGATTCCTCTAGGTGCGTCGAATGTGTTGCAGCTAGCTGTGCCCAGGCTATGTGTTTGGAAGCTGGCTGCTATAGGGGGGAGAAGGTCATTCCACTCATTCGCTACAGTTCTACCAGGTGAGTGTGACGGTTCGTCGGCTCTTTGATTCTCGGTACCAGGGACATTTTCTGCTTCGAATTCATACGACTGAAGTAGTATCACCCAGCATGCTAACTTGCTGTGTGCTGCGCTCATGGAGTGCAATAACACTAGACAGCAGATGTCTGTCTCGAGTATAAAGTGCTGGTATTCAAGGTATGCTTGGTACCTCTTTACAGTCCATACCACAGCTAAGCATTCACTCTCATTCATGTCGTACCTACTCTCCGTCGGTCCAAATTTCTGTTTCATATACAGGTGTTTTCCGGGTTGTGTTGGGCTAGCATGGTGGAATGGTAGAACCGGCTCTTGAGCTCCGCAAAGCAAGCATCATGTTCCGCTGTCCATTGGTACTTCTGGTTAGCAAATAGCATATTCGTCAGCGGAAAACTTTCTTAGTTGTTTATGCATGCATGGTGCCATATAATCGTCGATGATGGCTAGTTGTTCAGGTGTAGGTTGACTGCCATGCTCATCGACCAGTTATCCCCGAATGGCCGAGAAACTGGATGCAGGTTTTTCCATTGTGGCTATTTCGGTTGGCACATGTCAGTTTGTTGATAGCTAGACAATCCAGGCCAGCGACAGATGTTTAATGTCGTCCTTCCACATCTCCGACCACGCCACAACGTTGTCGAAGTACACGAGGGAGAAGTCACCTATGTACCAATTGAGTACTCGGATCATCAGGGCCAGGAACAATGGTGGTGCGCACTTAAGCCCGAAAGGCATTCCTCAAAATTTAACCCTGCTTCAATCTGGTACAGTGAAGGCTGTTTTCGCACTATCCTCCAACTTAATGGGAACCTGCTGTTGCAGAAGTCCAGTGATGTCCTTATCTTGGCTCGACTGAGCACTGAAGTGTGTCCCTGACACTTATGTACGGTGGTAGTGCGTTTTTAGTGAACAATTTTATTGGCCTAAAATCTACACAGAAGCACCACGTACCATCCTTTTTTTTTGGGCTAATGTGATAGTACTGTTGTAATGACAGTGGGGAGGTTCAATCACAGCGAACATTTATTTAATCTGATCTTCAATGATTATGAACTGGTGCCTTTGGTAGCTGCATGGAGAAGCATATGAGTGCTGATTCAGAAGTCATGACAAGCATTGTTTATCTCCCGAAATTGACCCAACATAATCACAGCTCAGTGTGTTACGTTTTGGGCAGTCACAGAGCCAGTGGAAATGCTGTCCTTGGCAGTTCCGACATGTGTAGGGAGTGCATTCTCTTCCAGTTCAACCCCTCAATTTGGTCTCTCCCTGCACGACTGGGTTCATGGGTGTTCCCGCAGGTGTGCGAGTGGACTCAGGGTCCTTGCCGATTTGTGGGGTTGATGACCCAGTCGCGCCGGACCAGCTGAAAACGGTGAGGTTCCGCTACCCTGGTATACATCGCATACACAGCATGGAAAAAACCTTTCCCGTCCGAAACACAGGGATTTTGTCTCTCCAGCAGTCTGGCTCAATAGTTCGGCTGACAGTAAGAATTCTTAAACACTTGTGTGAATTAGTGGGGATAAAGCAGTTCGGTTTCCTTGCTGCACTTTGCGGGTACTGCCCCCAGCACTTCAGTATCTTTCATTTGAATGTGAAAGTGTACAATGATAATTATTTTCTATTTTTAAATTGCATTGCTGCCCCTGCATGGGGTTTCTAACACTGTGTGGCTCTGTGCTTGTAAAAAAAGTTCCAAAGCTCGCCTTACTGCATGCCATAGTGATTCACTGTGTGCCACCACACGTTTGTTTCTCTTATTAGGTGCCTCCCTACATAATTGGGAGATTCCTGTTCACACACACACACTCAATTCCTAGTTAAACGTCCTGTTCAGTATATCAGTAATGTCTGCAGGTCCTCGGTGTGTAGACCAGAGAATGTGGACAGTGACTGGAACCATGCTGGTATGCTGCCCTTGACAGCTACAATCATCTGCGCTGCAGCTGTAGGCTGGTTGTCAGGTCTGAAGGTTGCCATCAACCCAGGCAGTTCGGCAGTTGTGATTGTGTGGAGCTGCAGTCATACGAAGTCAGTTGGTGCTAGCGACATTTTGGGTGCTGCCCATGGTGCTGTTGGTTTTTGAAGTCCTATGGAATGTGCCAACGGGTTGAGGTAATGAACAGTCGTCTCTGGAACAAGGCTGGTGGACATTGCACTGTCAGCTACAGTGCCACGATTCACTGCGTGCAGTGATAGTTGCCAATGAGAATGTTCTGTGTGGTCGTGCAATTTCAATGTGTTATTAGCTCACTGTTCTCACACACCACTGCTTCCACACTCCCTTGCCTATGTTGGTCTTGATGGCAGTGGTGTGGGGTAGCACTTCTCCAGTGAAAAGGTCAGTGGTTGGTAGTTGCACTGGTAGCAATGTTTGTGTGCCATTACTACATTGATGGTGTCATTTTCTATCAGAGGTTGCTTGTTCGTTTCGGGTAAGGCATTCTGTGTGGTAGATTTAAGTGCAATTTGAACATTGAATTGTCCCTGGACCAGTGTCTTCAAAATCGTGCAGATTCACAACAACATCGTTAATGGTAATTTTGTGTTATTATGTCCAGAAACGGTTCGTTTTGATCTTGCTGGTTACACTTGCACACACAGATGCTGTTTACAAGATATGGGCATTGTAGGTCGCAGAAGGTGATGGACACAAGCAGGAGGCACATAAAATTTAGGCAGAATATTTCGACTGTTTCATTTGAGGTGCACCAGTTCATGTTGAACCTTCCCTTTGTCCCCATGGACCACGTAATTCAGCATGCGGGCTGTCATCGTTACAGCTGTATCTGTTGCAGCTGTTGACCTGCCTTCCTTCGCAACCATGTGGGGGAGGGGATATCAGTTGGGCCGGCGGGGTGTTTGTGACCATTCTCGTGCACGCTACATGGGTAGTCTCTATGTCACCCATCCACACTGAATTGCCAGGGGGGAGGAGATTATCGCCCGGCTGTCTGGCTTGTCCCATGTTCCATAGTGACGGTGTTTGTGCCGGTTCTTTGTCCAATGCTCACTGATGTCTCGAATATTGCGAAAAAGTCCGAAACTTATTTTGGGAGGTTTGTTGGCCTGAAATTCTGTTTAAATACTTCATGGCTTTCTCACTCATATTTTTTTTGGCAAATTACATTACACTATGACACTATACTAAGTTTACTATTAGACATTAAGGGATGTAAACAAATGAAAACCAAATTACCATGAATGGCAAAAATACTTTTGAACATCGTGGGATGTAAACACATTAAAACAAAAAATACTAATGAACGTCGTGGGATGTAATCAAATTAAAACTGATTATCCTGAATAACGAAATTCCTCTTGAACATCGTGGGACGTAAACAAATGTTTAATATGTCATGTTACAGAGATACTCTGAAATGCATTGGAAGTTAAGCACTCATAAATTGCCCTTGTTCACCACACTAAACATACTTATGGAATATTACACTATTCTTAACGGAAAGTAGCCTCACAAGTGGGGAAAGCCATTTCGTATGAGGGGTTTCCAGGGATGAAATGATTGTCCCCACCTTACCCTGAATTTTCATTAAGGAGGTTGTGTGTTAATATTACCTGGTGCTATAACTCAGAGTATAAGTTAAATGACGGTCGTTCGGTCAATAACCAGTGGGTCACTGCAGTCCTCAGAAGTCTAATGATGTTTGTAAATATAGAAGGAGCAGGTATTCCAGAATAACTACCTGACTCTAGACAGTTATGCTGGTGAGACTGTCTGCCATCTCACACCCTTTTACTCTTACCTTTGTTGTGCTGCAAGTGGGTGCAACACCCTAAGAACCCAAAGGGTTGTACAGTAAATAAAATGCAAGCATAGGCTTTAGTCATTTACTTACTCTTTCGTACATGTATGTGCCCATACAGTAACACATAAAATTTACAAGGAATCGGCACTTGTTCTGCCTATAACCAATACTGCATTAAATGGCCCGAGACATAAACAAAGATAAGTATATGTGTGATGCATTTCTCCCTGGATCACATCACAGGGGACAGCCAGTCTACACATCGGCACTAACAAAGAAGAAAAAATTCCAGTTACATTACTTTGCTATGGTATTGAAGTGATTGAAGGATAAAATGGATGTGCCGATGGGATCAACATGGAATGAAACACTAGTACTTTCAGTCGGTCCGAGTACTGATTTCTGACTGACGCAAGGGTGTCGGCTTCTGAAAGGGGTTGCTGGAGCCAGTGCCAAAAATACGTGAAAGTTACAGTGAGACCTCTTGTGATTAAATAAATATGCACAGAATATTTCTATACTACAGAAATACACTTTGGTAACATACCCGAACCTGAACAAGTTTTAATTAAGTTAGGTTTTATGATGTAATCGGGTATGTCACCTCACTGAAGAATTTAATTAATAAAATTTAGGCCAGTTTAGGCAGTCTGCTGTAAAGGAGAAGAACATATTTACTCTTTGACCATTAAAACAATTTAAACATTAATAAAAATTCTTAATTCAAATCGGTTAACCCAGATTTTGAGAATTTTGCTGGTAGGCGAATCCGAGTATTTCAACTTCGAGGGTTGGGCGAGTCCACCCTCTCAAAAGGAGTGTGGTTAGCCATGCTCGATTTGTGAAATAATAAAGATATCGCATTGAAATTACTTGGTACAGAGTTTGACGTACCTCTAAGTTACACTATATACTATTCCATACTATTTTCATTTGCATTCTGTATCGTGGCACTTGTTCATAGGCCAATAGGCCAGGCGATGTGGTGTGTCACTGGGTAAGATGCTGGGCATCGCGGCGCGAGCTGCCATGCCGTTCCCTCCAATGGATGGCGCACCTGACTGATGTGTCATTCAGTTAGAAGGGGGTCGGGGGACCACTCTGGACCACTTGTTATTCGACGCCAAGAGCTACCTCTTGAGGTGAATAATGCAAGACAGTAATTTGAGTCACAAAGTCCATGACAGAGAGGCGGGTGTTTTCCATCCTCGACGGCACATTCTGTCGCAGTCCCGGCCGATTGTTCGCTTTGGTGTGGTGTCCAAGTGGTGTACTTAACTGTGGAGGTACAAATGGCCACAAGAGCACTCGTGAATGCATGGATAACATCAAACTTACAAAACAATTTGAGGTCCATTCCACAATAAAAAATTGTTCAAAAGAATATAATAAATTCTAATTTAAGAAAAATTCGATTCATTTTTAAGACTATTTGGGGTTATCCTTAGTTTTTTTTGATAACATAGTAATTTATAAAAATAAGGAAATACATTAATAGTAAGCCCACTTCTGGAAAAGTTTTAAGTTATTTAGTGGTACATAAAGATTCTGAGCACTTAGAATGAATTATAGCATTTTAAGGAAAAATATGACTTTTGCTGGTGACAAACATCAGGGATGCATATACGTATTAAGATATGAACGTGTGTTATGTGAACCACTCGTTTATGTGTGCTCTTGTGACCACTTGTACTTCCACGGTCACATCACCTTGCATCATTGGGGCCGAAGCGAACACTAGGCCACGCGCATAACAGAAAGCTCCAGCATGAACGGAACTCACCAGCATTGCTGTCATGGACTAAGTGACTCACGTGACTGTCTTTCTTTATGCGCATCAAGAGGTAACTCTTGGGGGGAATAACATGCGGTCCAACATGGAGACCCCTCGAATGCAAGAGCTGTCAGGCGCACCATCCACTGGTGGGAACGTCAAGACAGCTCGCACCGCAACACCTGGTGTCACTCCCAGTAACGTCACGTTGACCGGCCTGCTGGCCAGGGATAGAGTGCTATGTTAACCCAAGAGGTATGAAACAATAGGGAATAAAATACATTATGCATCAAAAGTACTTCGAACCCCATGTATAATCAATTCAGTGCTATTTCTTCATTAATCATGCAATCGAACATGGCTACCCACGCCCATTTTAAGTGAATGGACTCATCCAACCCTCCAGGTTGAGACACTTGAACTCGCCCACTGGCGAGGTTTTCCGGAAGTGGTACAGCCGATTTTCACACAAATATTTTATTAATTTACATAATTTTTTTAATTAAAAGTATCAGAGTCAATGTTTTCCTTTTTTCAATAGACTGTACGCCCCCCCCCCCCGGNCCGGAACCAACAGGCAGGGAAATACCCAGAAAGGGGATTGCCAACCCAAACAGCTCCCAACCAGAGCACCAAGGTACCCCAGAGTAGAACTAGGAACGAAATCCGCCTCAAAAGCGATCCTTTATGTTAACGAAAGATTAAAACACAGGGCCAAGCCCCAATAAGTCGTCTTACCTTTCATGCCATCATGGGAAAACTCCAAAGCTTGAAAATCAGGTTTTAAACACATGTTTACACAATATAAAAGGGAAACAGTTATATAAAATATTAAGTTTCGACATAGTTCGCAAGAGGATACAATTTTATCTTAATTGAATTCTTTAGTGAAAAGTGCTTTGAAACTCAGAAACAAAAGATAACAAATGACGAAAGTAATTTAATTTTTAATTTTATTTTATATTTGGATGTGGACACCAAAGCACCCACAAAGCCCCAATAGGGGGCAAAAAACACCAACACAAACACAACCACATTATGAGTATATGTACCTTTGCAGTTATAGTTACTTAGGTGCACCAATGAAAATTTAAACTAAATTATACATGTTATAATTGAGAACAATTTACTGACACCTTTTATCAAAAAATAATTTTGACACATAATTTTTTTTGGTTCCAACCTTTTTTGAGTTTTGCCAAAAAAAAGAAGGAATTTGCCAGCAAAAGCAAATTAGAACAAATTAGGCTAGAGAGAAAATGCCACAACGTGGCACAACACTCCCTTTCTCAAAATGGAACTACCCTATGCTGGTGACCCAATTACCACTTCAAGAAACAAATTACGTACTCCCTAAAACTAAAAGGGGGTAAAACTATCTCTTCATAAACTAACCAAACAAATAAACACACCCTAATGTCACTACCTAGTAAGTAGATTTTGCTGGGCGAGGAGGCAATGTCACTACTAGAGTTCTTTCAGGAAACTCAGTGGTACGATCAGAAGGATGGGAAGATGAGTGTGGTCTGCGGTAAAACTTCAAAACAAACCATAACACTGGGAACAACTAAGGAAGGAATATTTAAGGTAATTTCAGGGGAGTTTTGGGATTTAGAATGGTGAAAACTGGTAACATTATGAAAGTCAGCATCACTAGGCTGAGAACTTAAAAGACCATCCAATTCTTTAATAAATGAATCATTTGGGGAAAACTCAGGAAATTTACCAAAATGTAGGGAAGTGGTGTTTGCCAGAACAATGGGTACATGAGCCATGGTAATGGACAGGTTTAGATGGATAGCGGAATTTACTAAACAAAAACATTTAATGAAAGGGCTGACAATTTTACAGTGACTAGCATTAGTAATAGGCCCTTGTCTATTTAAATAGAGGACGAAATAAGACAGTTTCGAGAGTAGATCAACAAAGAAAGGTCATCGCAATTGGAGACTTGGTAGAAAAGAACCGAAGAGAATTATTATTTTTTCAAACAAGGGGAGTTAAAGACTCACAAATGACTTGTTTCGCAATGGTCTTTAAATGGCCTGCCTAAAAATAAATTAATTTCACAACTCATGACATGAGTACGGTCCTCAGAGTCTAAAGTTCTAAACAAGTTTTAAGGATTTTGCCACCAAAATTTAGAATACCTGTCTTCTGCCGAGATCCTGGAAGAAGTAAGGAGGTAAATGTAACAATTTCAGTTTTGAAGGCAAGGGCGCTTTATTCTAGCTAAGTGATATTGTACTGAAAATTCTAATCAAAAGTTGACATTTTCACAAGGAATTTTACTTGTATAGTCATGCACAGAAATTACTGACCGTATTAAAGTATCAAGTTACGAAGATTCTTCTTCCAGTTCAAGCAAAATAAAATCTAACACGATGGAGTAATAATTGTCCGAAAACAGGATGTCATCTTCCTTTACAAAAATCGAACCAGTGTAAAACCAAATTTCAAAGAGATGGAGTGATCCAAGCAATGAAACAATAAGTGGGATTAACTGCATGCAGAACCCTAACACTGTCAAAAAACTAAGTCGGAATTTGAGGATTAAATTCCTTCAAATAGGAGATGTGTGCATGCGTAACACGAACTCCAGTTTCAGGGTCAGCCAGACAGGCTGTTACAGGAGTCCTAAACCGCTTGATCCGATATGGACTAGCCTAACGAAAAGACAACTTTGCCATTCTTTTTTTCAATGCCTTACTCATATGATGAGTTATCAACAAAACTAACTCACCTACCTTAAATGAATTTTGTTTCCTATTTACAGTTTACATTGTATCGCTCATGTGTACTTTCTTGAGCTTCTTTCAAACTTTCCTGATGTTTCCCACATCCTCAGGAAGCAAATCACTTAATTGCCACAAATGAGACTATATATTGTTTGGAAAGTACGTAAACATTAACTGAAAAGAGGTTGACCTGTGAGATTCATGACTAGCGTAATTAAATGCCATCTAGTGCTAATGCAAGTTACTGTCCCAGTCGTCTGGTCTTTCGCATGGAAAGCAATTAGAGCTGAACGAAGGTTTCTGTTAAAACTCTCTGCATGCGAGGAAGGGGATTGTACGGGACAGAGTAATATGCTTAATTCCAAAAGAAAAACACTTATGCCTAAATGGCTTCGAAATAAATAGTGAACCATTATCTGAAACTATAGAAGAAGGAACACCAACACTCTGAAAAAATATTCCTGAAGGGCATGTATGGTTGACAATGCATTAACTTTCCTTAACGGTATTAAACACACGAAATTTGAAAAAAGCATCAATACATACCTGCAGTATGTTATTACCCGATTTGCTACAAAATCAATACATAACTTTTGCATGGGCCTTTCTGCTACCACAGAGGTAAGAAAACTGAAATTGGTATTTTGAGTAGGCTTATTCATAGCACACAAGGTACACATTTTGACTCTAACTGCAATTTCAACATTAATTTTTTCATAATAAAATTTTTTCCATTGGCCTTAATGGCTTTATAAATTCCAAGGTGTGCACATACAGGAGAAGAATGAAAATATTCCAACACCATAGGTTTAAAACACTAGGCAAAACAATGTTCTTTTGGTTATCCTGAAATTTTCAATATAGGACACCCTTGGACAAATAATATGGCTTTTGTTCAATACCAGCATCAAAGTTTTGGATGATAGTCTTTAATTCCTAATCTTGTTCCTGATGGTGTATAATGTTATCAAATGCCAATGGTAATTCAGTCAAAAGGTGAATTTTAGGTCCATCCATCAATTTGGTTCCTTCAAATATACGCGAGAGCATTCTGTGTATCTTTTATGCGTTGAACTTTAAATTTTAATGATGATATTCGCATCCCCCAACTGTCTATTTTGCCTTATTGCCGTGGATGTGCTAGCAGCCAATATAACGCCTGGTTATCGGTTTCCAGCAAAAATTCAGCATGCTCGAAATTTGTCAATACCGAATACCATGACCACTCACTCCAACTCATAAATAATGACTTTCTTTCCTTCGGGGTAGAGGTTCGCGATGCCAACACTATGAGCTGGCACACTCCATCTATCTCCTGCTCAAGCACCACTCCAACATCCAGGCTCGAGGTATCGGTCTGTGGAATGAATTGTTTGGCAAAGTCCGCAATGGGCATCACAGGAGGGTTAGTGATATCATGTTTCAAAGTTTCGAAAGCCTTTTGTTAGCCTGTACCCTATTCAAATTAAGCAGATTTCTTTCGCAATTGGTTGAGGGGTGCAGCCTGTTCTGCCAATTGTGGAATAAACTTACCAACAAATTGGACCATGACAATAAAACGGGCTATGTCCTTAGCATCTCTAGGTTGGGGAAAATTCCTGACTCTTCTGGTTCTGTTTGGGTCGATGGAAATGCCTTGATTAGTAATTTTATGCCCCAGAAAGGAAGTTTCAGGCCCAGCAAACATCAATTTGGCTTGATTTAGAGTCAATCCAGTCTTTTCCAAATGGGAAAACACTTCTTCTAAATGCCTTAAGTATTGTTAAAAATTTTCGGAATAGCCCACCAGGTCATCTAAATAATTATACACAAACTTGGATTTAATGTCATGAAATATTTGGTCCAGAAGGCTAGTAAGGACTTGAGCTCCCGTGACCAGACCAAAATGCACACGAATAAACTGACAGAGGTTCCTTGCGACACAAAAACTGATTATGGGCTTGGGTTCTTTACTCAATGGTCCCTGGTGGTAGGCTGCATCTAAGTCTGTTGTGGTAAAAATGTTTTCTTTACTGAACCAGTTGAACTAAGAATGTAAGTCAGGCAATGTCACTGATTAAATTTTCAGTTTTTTTGTTTACTTATTGATATTCGATAACTATCTGTTGTTTTCCATTTGGCTTGGGTACAAGAAAAGCTGGACTGGCGTATTATGATGTAGACTGTTCTATCACACCTTTATCAATCAGGTTTTGTACCTGCAGTCTCAATAGATACATTTTAGAGTGGCCAAACGATAGGTTGACTTTTAACTGGTTCTTTATCAAGCAGTTTTATTTCTCTGGAGTTAAAACATTAGGGAACTTATCACAAAGTTTTTAATATTACTTTGCTCTTGTGCAGATAAATGGCCAAACGTATTTCCTGATGTTTTCTTTTCAGTCTACTGTTATTTAAATGGTAGGGTTACTAGCATTGTTACCCACAAAAGGAATGTTCTGTTTTGTGTCAAATTTAAAGAAAATGTGTTTTTCTTTCACATCACTATACCAACCTTCCTTATAAAATATGCTCTAATAATAAAATGATAATAAAATCTACACCTATATCGTTGGCAACAAGACATCTTACCATCTAGGTAAAACATGAAATCCTTACCTTTATCACTAAACAACAAGAAATTGGCAAGGGAGTATTTGAAGCAGTATAACATTTGGAATAATTATCTTAAACAGATTTTATGAAATTCAATTCTTGCAAATGTTTGAAAGGTTTTCCTGAAATAATAGTGCTTGCAGAACGTGAATATACTAGTGCACTAACACTCCATGAACCTAAATTCAATTCGACGCCTGGGGTACTCGCTCTTTGAATTCTAACAACATCGGGAAAATGGACACGACACATGCTCTCATTGTCCAAACAATAGTTGAAATATATTATAAATGTCCACTATAGATGCAATGTGAGCATTGTATGAAACCTCATTGTCATTACAGTAAACGCGAGGACGGTCACTCACTTGTCCTCCTCACTGTCCGCGTTTATGTTTGCCAACAATTGGCTGCAATGTGTCCTACTTTCTCACAAAAGAAACAAATGGGTTGCTTACGTGTCTGAGTGGCAAAGGGTTGCTTCCCTGCATTATCTGGTTTGACATTTACTATGATTACTCTGATTATTAGAATCTTTACCCTGGTCTTTAGAATCATTATCAGTTGCCTTAGCTACACGGGAGGCTTTTCATGCCTCTGGCCAAAATAACGGATGTTTTGAGAATGAATACACAATCTATCTAACACTGCAAAATTGATTGGTTTTTCATGAAATACTCGACTTTTACGCTCTTTAGGTGCAAGTACTTCCAAAATATTATTAACAACTTCTTGCTCAGAAAGTGACAACCAAAACACTACACTAGTTTCCACAATGCTACAATGACGGTGGTTCATCAGGACCTTGCGAGCATTTAAAGTGTTTCAAACACAACTCTGTCAAAAGCTTTGTGGGAATAAGAAAGTGTAAAATGCCTCAATGATAAGCAACAAAACTTAAACCTTTGGCAATGGCCGGTTTGGTATGTTCACTTAGGGGTCCCTGAGTAAAAGAGAAAATAACTTCCAACATTTGAGGTTTGGATACAGTATTATTTTGGTGCAAACAAACAATCCTTTTAAAAAATTCTAAAATCTTTGGTATATCCAGTCTATCGGTGATAGGTAAATCTCTTAACATACACTCAAGAGGGTAAGGATACATTCCAAAAACTGGTGAGGGTGTCTGGTACATACTTGGGTAAACATCAGGAGTCATGTTCACTCTGTGTACAAAATCAGAATTAGAAGTGGAGCCAAGCATTTGTGCTGTTTAAGTAATAGTATCAGAAATACCAGGGGTAGGAGTAGTGAGTTGAACTGATTGTGCAAAAGGTTAGATATATAACTGTGTTGAGTAAGCCAAATTTAGGATTTTGGGTTTCCGATAAGGAAGGAGCATCAAGGATAAAAATACTAAATTGTTCAGTAAGAAGTGACATAGCACTTTCATCGTATGTGGTAGTAACTACACGTAATTTGCTTTCGGCTTGATTCACTGTCCCTCAGTTCCGCCACTGTACAGATTCTGTAGGGATGCAGCCTGTGAGTCAGAAAGGGCTTTACGACACATGCTCAACAAATCCCTTGCTCGTCTATCAAAATGAGCAAACTTTTGCTTTATTATTGCCAAAACTACTTTGGTCATCATCCAAGTTTTCAACCTTTTCAATTATTGCAAACTACTTTGAGGCACAAGATACGTACTCAACATTTACCTCAAGTCATCTTATCTTTCACATAATCATGTAAAAACTCCAACGCTTGAAAATAAGGCTTTAAACACATGCACACAGATTGCAAAAGAGAAACAGTAATCTCAAATATTAAACTTTGTCATAGTTCACAAGAAGTTATAATGATAAGTGCATACTGTGCATTTAATTCTTTAGTGAAGAGTGCTTGTAAACTCAGAAATATTTTTTCATTTTTAATTTCTTTTATATGTGGTTGTGGACACCGAAGCACCCACAAAAACCCTATAGGGGCCAAAACTAAATGACAAATTGACGTGCGCCAGGTACGTCCCTTGTCGAAGGGAGACGGTTTGGGCGCTCGGTGTCCCTCGAGTTGTGAATGTGCCGGGCGCCAGCTCAGGGTTGAGCAATGAGATAGGGTCGTGGTTTCTTACCCTAGGGGACTCGAGGTCCACACCGTCAGACAATAGGAAAATGCGAGCAGTATGGCCGCTGTGCACGCCTGGATTAATGAACGCACTAATGAAAGATGATTATTTTATTCAACACTTTAACCAAAACAGACACGTGGTGACCACGTGGTCGTACAAACACACTAATGGCTTACGATTAATTAAGGCGCGTGACGCTGCTCTCGCCTCGGTGCGATGTAACATAAAAACAAGTTATTTCGTGGATGATGTGATGATGCGATTACTGAGTGAGGTTGCAGCCTCAGAGGCTAGTACCGAGGTTCTTGTGAAACGAGAGACTTACAGCGTCCGCCTGCGTTGAAGTGATGAAGCCTACTAGGCTGGGAACTGCGCCGGCTCGCGCTACCTAAGCGCGGCCGAAGCCAAGTGGTGGAAAGATGAAACACAAATGCGACTTAAAAATACTAATGAGATGTAAAAATGATATACCTTAGATTAACATAATAAAACACAATTACCCTATACAATTTACATAATAAAACACAATTACCCTTGCACAAATACACAATAAATCAGGGTTATATTAATATAAACTAATTGTATCGCAGCAGCCACTGTATTGCCAACTTGATAATGTCACATGTCCCTGGCGTGCTATGTATGTGATGACTGCCTTGACACACAATAAATATGGTATACATAAATAATGAACAAATACATATAACCCTAAATAACTGTACTGATATGCTCCGATCAATAAATAATAATGATTAAATTATTAAGCTATGAATAATTACTGACACTGGTTCAATTTACACACATGGACAAATACACTTGATAATTATGACACTGAGTACACTATCACTCTTGGCCACATGCCCGCTGGTGTGGTGCATCTGGAGTGGAGGACACTACGGCGGCAGTCACTGTGGGCACAAAGGTATAGTCGGTTCATGACTGGAAGAGACTTTCTTGAAGCCCTGCTAAAGATCTACTTTCAAGCCCATTTCGTATCCTTCCGCCAAAGGGTAAACAAACATTGACATGTGGCAGTCACATGGCAATGTTTACATGCAATGTTTACATTCCACTGTGTGTGTGTTCATGTGTTCGTACATGCACGTACCCATTATAAAAGTAATGTATATATTATTAATGGATATTCCACAAGCGTAAAGTTTTTAATCTTGAGGATTTCACACAAAAGAATATGTGATGCAAACGAAAAACATTTCATTATATAAACCCAAAATGTGAGTATTAAAAATGAGATGTTTCGTGTGCGTGTCTGTCTCTCTCTCTCTCTCTCTCTCTCTCTCTCTCTCTCTCTCTCTGTGTGTGTGTGTGTGTGTGTGTGTGTATAGGTTTGATTTTGACTGGGGGATTGGGTGGGGGAGAAAAACTTTCACTTTGATTACATATTATAGACACAATACTTTGCAATGAAATGTGTCAACATTCAAGGAGTCCATCCAACAACATTAACATGGCAACGCCAATCTCTCATAAGCCCCCAGATGGCCGTGCTGTAGAGAATTTGAGCGATTCTTGTTTAACCTAATATTTCATTTATCAGTTTTTATTATACTAATATCAGCTCTTTATTATTTGATTTTTCATAACGTATGACTTTAATTTGTGCTAACCTTCTCGTACAGATTCCTTTTGCTTTTGAAATCTGTATAAGAGATTACTCATAGTGCGTTCTAACGTGTTTAATATTTTTCAAATTTATTTCAGGTTTGCTTAAAATTTTATTTACTGTATTTTACGTTGTATGTTGCGGTAGTTTTTGTGTGCAGTCATGAGTTCTAGCAAGGTGAATAAAAGAGAAGTCACCAACGCCAACAGGACATCATTAACCTCACCGAATCGTTGTATTCACTAATTAGCTGAGGGGAAATGAAACCCTGCAACGTCGCGGAAAGAGTGGCAGAAATGTTGAAACTCTCCAAATCTACAGTGCTAAGGTATGTTAAAATATCTGTAGTATTAACCATTGCGTTTGCAAGTTGTGTGTGTTAAGATCAATTACGTTGGCCCACGAAATGTGTTTACAAGAACATAAAGAAAATTTGTTAATAACTTGATAACATCGTCGAACGTTGTCTACATGTATTTTTTTTGTTTTATTTTGGTAATTATTAAGTTTATAGGGTTTCTTGTAAAAATAAAAATAATTAATTGAAAATCTTATATTTCCACTCTGCTAATGATGCAAAACACGCATATACGAGGGGCATTAACGTCCGACTAATTTCGTAATATGTGCCCACCTAACCTAGCAGAACCTAACCTCACGATGAGTGAATCACTATTTTACACACTTTAACTAACCTAGGATTGTAGGGTTATATAGTAACCAATACCTGCCACCCATTAAACTAACCTAAACTAACACACGGCAGAGCATATCACATTGTCACACATCATTTGTAAACAAACCCTTGTATGTTTTTGGTATCAGTAACTGTAGTTGACCCAGTAACTGAATTATGGTCCTTTTTAAATTATGCAAATTAGGTTGGCTATGTAGCACTGAAAGTGAAAAATATGACACTGATAATTTACAATAACTAAAAGACAATGGCTGTAGAACAGTGGTGTTGGGGAAATGCATTAATACACAATTGTTTTCTTAAAAGATTATGACTGCGATTTCATCGATTACGATGTCCTCTCATGTTTAGTGAAGTGATACAGATATGTTTAATAGTAGGGGAAGTTCCAGTTATATCGACTGTAATCTATTTAGTGACGTATAACAATGGCAATTAATGCCGCAATGTAACTTATAAATACAAAACAAGCTCCTTCTTCAGAATCTTAAAATGCACCATCTCTCCATAACCTATATAAAATTAATTGACTATAACAAACTCACTATAGAGGCAATTTTCCTTACCATTGTCAGTTGTCTTTATAATAAATTTCCACTGTATATATTGGGTTGTTTATGAAGAATCCCTCGCAGGGGTACACAAATTCCAACACAAAGTAGTTTTTATTTTTAATTACACATTGTAATACCACCTTTTGGTTAGGTGATTCATACACTCACATTTGAGTCTATATAACCCTACAATCCTAGGTTAGTGTAAAACCCAACAATCCTAGGTTAGTTTAAAAATGTAAAATAGTGATTCACCCATCGTGGGGATAGGTTCTGTTAGGTTAGGTGGGCACATGTTACGAAATTAGTCGGACGTTAATGCCCGTCGTATATTCGTGTTCTGCATCATTAGTGGAGTGGAAATATACCATTTTCCGTGAAATTATTGTTATTTTTTTTACAGAAAAGCCCCCTAAACTTAATAATTACCCAAATAAAACGTTAAAAAGACACGTAGACAACGTTCGACGATGTTATCAAGTTATTAACAAATTTTCTTTATGTTCTTGTAAACACATTTCGTAGGCCAACATAATTGACCTTAGCACACACAACTTGCAAACGCAATGGTTAATACTACATATATTTTAACATACCTTAGAACTGTGGATCTGAAGCGTTTCAACATTTCTGCCGCTCTTTCCGCGACGTTGCAGGGTTTCATTTCCCCTCGCCTAATTAGGGAATACAACGATTCGGTGAGGTTAATGATGTCCTGTTGGCGTTGGTGACTTATCTTTTATTCACCTTGCTAGAACTCATGACTGCACACAAAAACTACCGCAACATATAACGTAAAATACAATAAATAAAATTTTAAGCAAACCTGAAATAAATTTAAAAAATATTAAACACGTGAGAACGCACTACGAGTAATCTCTTATACAGGTATCAGAAACGAAAGAAATCGGCACAACGAGAAATAATAAAGAGAGGATATTAGTAAAAAAAAAAATAAACCAGTAAATGAATTATTATTGGTTAAACAAGATAATCGCACCAATTCTCTGGCACGTGTGTCGACCACATCTCGCCAACAACACACGGAACGAAGGTTTGTAAACAAATGGCCGCTCTACTTTCACCTTGAGCGTGATCTTGTGAGTATGCAAGAAACATTGAAATCAAAGTACGTTAGCATCACGTCATTAATAATTGGCATAATAAGATACAAGTCTTTTCGAAACCCATTTGTAAGCGATAAATTAACAATTACGTTAAAACTTTAGAACTATTTCCTCTCTTTGTGCTGGCAACCTAACGGCATAACTGTATCCGCGCTCGCCGCTGTTTGTAATGTTATATGCATGTAGCTAACGGGTAGGGTGTTTTTTCAAAGGTTTATTTTCAAAAGTCTCTTCCAGTCGTGAACCGACTATACCAGTGAACGCCAGGTTCACATCAAAATTAAAACCAATTCAAACACGACATTATGAGTATTATGTGTACCTAGCAGTTACACGGGATGGCCATTGAAAGACTGAAGTGATTGAAAAAGTCATAACTTGTTAATTTTCAATCTTTTTTATTTTCTTTTTTTTTTTACAGGTTATAGAGCATCCCTTGGACATTAAAATGGCTATGTATGATGTCCAGCAACGAGTAAAACTCATTGAGTTTTTCTATTCCAGTGAAATATCAATTATTGAAACAAAGAGAAAATACCGGATAGCATGATTCGGAACCTAATCACCCAGTTTGAAAGAACTGGATCAGTCGGCGATCTTCCGGGAAGAGGTCCTAAGCGCACTGTGCACACTGGCACAGCGGTGGAAGCTGTACGGCAGAGTGTCCTTGAGGATTCATCTGCCTCTACCCGTCACCGCTCTGCTCAACTAGGCATCGCCAGAACATCGCTTCAAAAGATTCTGAAAATGGATTTAAACATGTTTCCATACAATATCCAAATGGTCCAAACTTTACTACCCCAAGATACTCAGCAGCGCCTGCAGTAAGCCATTCGATTTCAACACCTAGCCAGAGATAACAACAACTTTTGAGCAACTTGTGATGAGGGCCATTTTCATTTAAACGGGTACATCAACAAACAAAACTGCAGATTTTGGGGTACTGAAATGCACTGTTTGGTGCGGTGTTATGGCTGAAAGAGTTATCGGCCCCTATTTCTTTGAAAATGAGGAAGGTCCGCCAGAAAGAATCAATGGGGCCCTGCATAGGACAATGCTTGAAATTATTTTACGCCCAGTGGTCGAAGATAATCAGGGGTATCGTTCCAACAGGATGGAGTTACTGCACACACTGCCAGGGCGACGATGGACATCCTGCGAGAAATTTTCGGTTAACGAATAATTAAAAAAATGCTGAATTTGTTTGATCTCCGCGTTCACCTGATTTGACGGCACCAGACTTATTTTTGTAGGGCTACTTGAAAGAATGGGTTTACGTAAATAAATCTCGAACAGTTCAAGAACTTAAGGAGAACATTCGAGCCAAAATCCGACGTTTACGACCTGAAACCTTTCTTACGGTCATGGAAAATGCTGTGGAAAGAGCCTGTATTTGTGAGCAGGAAAACGGTGGTCATTTGAGGGGTGTTGTTTTTCACACATAATCCTAAAAAAATACATTAATTATATTTCCAATTAAAATAATAAAAAATAAAAAAAACATTTTTTTGTAAAAGTTATTTTTGTTTTATATAATTTAGTTAATAGGGTGCACCCATGAAAATTTTACTTAATTATACCTGTTATAATTGAGAACAATTTACTGATACCTTATATAAAAATAATTTTAAACCAAAAAGGGTTTTTTGTTCCAAACTTTTTTGGTTAGGTAGAAACTTAAATTAAGCTGTTCCAAATAAGGGACAAAACGGGCAGCCGTGGTCGTTTGCTTAACTATATGTTCATGCAGAAAAGTAAAACAAAATCTTAGCTGACATTTTCCAGCTGCTGTCCCGTATTCTGGCTCACAGGCGAAAATAAGAAAAATCAGCTCATGTTCCCATCACACAGCTAGGCCATGGCACACAATCAGGAAGTTGTTTTATACATCATGGTCAGCTACGGGTATAAGTCCAGGAAAAATCTGACCACCCATGAGTGGTCTATGAACTTAGTCCAACATTATTCCAAGATTATTTTACAAGACCAACAAGCACCAATAATTAACGTGTCGTTACATCTTGAAAAGGTGTTGTGAAGAGGACGAGCTAACACTCTTCTTTTATCAACAAAAAATATTTGGTTAATTCCAATACACATGACATGGCTAATCGATACATCTCTTCTCCATGTCGCGGTAAAGAATATATCAAGAGGCAAGACATCTAATATATAAAATTCTCCCGTCACAGTGTTAGTCACTGAACTCCTCCGAAACGGCTGGACCGATTTTTATGAAATTTTTTATGTATACTCGGTAGGTCTGAGAATAGATTTATATCTATTTTTTACACCCCTAAGTAATAAGGGTGGCCACCCCCAAACAATTTTTTTTTATTGTTTGAACAAAATTTTTATTTTTTATTTTTTTATGATGTGGCATCAAAAAATACATACCCTCCTAAATTTTCACCCTTCTACCACCAACCCTTATTTTTTTATAGCGATATTAGTAATTTAATAAATGTTACCCTAGGTCGATAACTGATCAATTATCATCGATCATTTATCGATCTAGGTTACAATTTATTCCCACCAGGTGTCTCCCAGTGACACAGCAAAACAACATTTGCCGGGTCAGCTAGTATCATATAAATTTTTAACTTTCGATTACAATATTAATTATTGTAAAAATATTATAAAAAAATGTAAATCAACATCAAGACATTGAATAATAAAGAGCACAAGTTCTGTTATCTTGTGTGACAAATGCGAACTGAAAACACAGGTTGAGTAGAGACAACTCAAAGGTTTGCAACTTTAAGAGCAAAAATACACTGAAAATAAGATAATTACATTATTTTGTTACTGCTTAAATACGTTTACAATTACACGTTTCAACCAAGCTTTTAAATTAAGGTTACATTAATCTTTAACATGACATTATTAATATTAAAAGGAAAACAAATTACCTTTAAAAAATTAATTTCTATATATTTAAGGCAAGACTACTGGGCTTTATAAAAAAAGAAGGAATTTGCTGACAAAAGCAAATTAGCACAAATTAAGTTAGAGAGAAAATGCCACAACATTATGCAACTGCCTTAACTTTGACACCGACCGCAGCTTCTCCGAGAACCCTTGTCGAACCATCGCACACCACCTAGTGGATCAGGTACGAACTATCTACACAAGGCAACGGCCGCATGCCACAAGGCCAGAGGCCACATGCCCAACTTATGGTACTCAAGTCAGTGCAACAACTTTCACTGCCACAAGGCACAACTTTGTTTAAAAAGCATCAACGAATTTGATCAACCATTCATAATAGAGTAGCACAAATTCAAAATGGGTGTGTCTAACCAAACATGAATTGAGATAAATTATAACATGTTATATTTTATTCTGAAGTATTATTGCAAAGGCAGTAGTAGGTTATATGAATCGAATAGGTCAATGGAACATATTTGTGTACTCTTTTTAGAAATAACGTATTAATGTAAAGGCCATAAAATGATGATAATGTTTTGACAATAACCTATTTCCAGCCATTATTTGTACAAGCTTCATTTCGGAACAGAACATTTTGGACAAGCTTAATTTTGAAACCAATATAGTCAAAATACAAGGGCTTGGTCATTTGTTTTTAGAATATAAATTAAATAGAAACATGTAACAATAAAGCAAACATACATATTGTTTTACATAAAGTATACACATCACACCAAACATAATTTGAAAATTGTGCGAAATAGGAATTGAGGTACAACTATAACATTATAAACACTGTCTTATTGAAAACACTTTTAATATAATTACAAAGTTCGTAACTGTTTTAAAAACAGTTCCATTTATCTGCTAGATTGCACATTCCACATTACTCATGGGTTCATAATTTTCTTCATTTACATCACTCATTCCATCTTTAGGTGTTCGTGCATCTTTATAAAATGTCAGATTAGCGTGGTCTCGCCACTGTAGAACACAGTGCTTTACAAGCAGTTTTTCAATGTTTGTATCTTTTGGGGGTGTTGGTAGTAGGCCGACGGATAACACTTGAGGTTTAATTTGCGCAACAATTTTTTCCCCATTTTACAACTGTCTTACTTACCTCTACATCAGTATAATATGATGTTTCTCCTCGTACTGCTATATTACAGTTATCTGTCTGGGTTATTACGAATCTTTTTGTAGGTCTAAACCTAAAATGCTAGGGTGGTATAACTACTTCCAGTACTGATTTTTTCCAATCATAAAATACAATTTCTTCACTTGGCCTAATGCCTGTACCACATTTGGAAAATATATCAAAATATTCTTCTGGTTGCACTATTGTTTCCTTTTATCTCACAATCTATTCAAAGCTTCCAAATACACTGTCAAGCTGCATAAAAGAATGGCCGAGAACAGGAAAAAGAAAATGTATTTGTGTGATGTGTTTAGGTGCTTCTACAAGAAGCCACTTACATACCATTCTGATTATGACTGAATTTTTGTTTTGTCCCCCACATCCATCGGCAAATAGTCTGACAGTGTTAGGTTGTTTATGAAACTCTGTATTAATCAGACGATGATGAACACAAAAGACAATTTCATTCGATCCCTTTTGTTACTATCTAATTCAGTCAATGTATATACGAATGTATTACCTTCTCTTTGATGGGATTCAGATGTGCCTTGACATGGTCGAGGTTACCCAGAGCTGGTTGAGTGTTGAATTGCCCGGCACCATAACCCAGTGGAGAGTTAACGATGAGTGAGGGTCGTCCGGACGACGGTCCAGGGAACCCAGGATATCTTCGTCAGTTTGTTGATGATGTTGTCACATACTTACTGTTGCACTTCTTATACCTTATGACGAGACTGTAGACCATCTCGTACGTCTGAGATATGCTAAATAAATGTGGGTGATGCTACAAGGGTGTAGTAACATACAATAACTCTACATGCACGGAACTTTGTAAAGTGGTTTATTCAGTGTTCTTGCTTACAGGTGAATAATGCATGAAAATTGACCCAACACTTACAGCCTGCCAGTGACCTTAGCGTGAAATAAACATGGCGTTATGTTGATACACGATCGTGTTTAGCTCTCTGATGAGAGGGTGGGTGGCTCTACTCTCTGTACAGTAAAATGATAAAACAAATGTCCCAACTAATTAATTAATATTGCAGTGAAATGATTACAGCCTAAATGAAGGTACAGAGAGGGCTCATGGAGCGGGCGACAAGCGCTGCTGGTCTGGCTCGATTGCTGAGACGAACTGAACGAATTGTCGGCTTTCGTCACGAGTGACGAAAACATACGTCAAACTCCTGACATGAACCACGTGTCCACGAGTTCCTTGTACCCACTCTTACTGCTGCAGTCACAACTCCACCATCTACACCGGGCCGCACCAACTACATCAGGCCAAGAGTGCATAGTGCGGGTCGACAAGAACGGAACATGCACCTTCTTGCCGACAAGGATTACACAACTCAAGAGACTGCCCTACTCAATTATTACAAGAGGCAACTCTTTTAATAAGTGGTTAGGCGATCCGAAACGGTGTTTACCCCAAAGCTACAGCCGTTGGGTGCACTGGCAATTGGTCATTGCATCTTCGCAGATCGCATGGCTGAATACGACGGAACGCATGACCGGGTGACGTTAACTGGCTGGTAGGTCAAAGTTGAAGAGATAGGTGCCCCAAAGTGTCATCCAGTAGTGTACAGAATTTTTATAAACATATTGAACACAGTCACCGCATTCACGGCTACAGCCAGGGACGTTTTTCATTGTATAAATGGCAATCAAGCATGGCATTCCACACCCCTTTGCCCAGGTAGACTCGTTCAACCCTTCAGGAGACAGCCACCTGGCAACACTGTAGCCAGTGTAATTCAACACGTCATCGGAAGTGAAATTCAATTACTTTTAGGATAAAATGTAATAACTTATTTAATGTGTATTTGTATAACAGTAATATTGTTTTTCTAAAATAGAGATTGCCTATAAAGGCCTCTAACATTGTAAGAAATCATTTAGTGTGGACATATTCCCGTCCATTTCGCAACTTTTACATTAATGGACATTTGTTAATATACGGGGATGTCAGCAATGTGTTAAATTTAATTTGTACAGTTTTTCATTATCATAATCACATCACAGAGTGTACATGTAATGTTTAATCGTTCTGCGTTTGATGTCGGTTGTCGCCACTTGTGGTGGCAGCAGACATTACTCGCCCTAGTTTATCTCAGCACCTGAATAAGACCAGCGGCATGGTCGCCCGCTCTGCGAGCCCCCTCAGTACCAGCATGTAGGCTGCAATCATTTTCACTACAATAGATATATATTAGTGAACCGGAACACTTGTGTTATTTTATAGTACTAAGGGGAGAGCCACCCAAACTCTCACCGGAGAGTTTAATGCAACCGCGTCTCAATCTAAGACCACGTGTTTTTCACAGTTTAAGTGCTGAGTCCATTACCATGCATAATTCATGCATTATTCAACTGTAGTAAGGCCAGTGAATAAACCACTCAACAAAGTGAAATCAGGGTCAATTCAGTGTAGGGCATGCTTCGTAGCATTACATGCATTTCTTTAGCATAGTTCAGGTGTACGAAACGGCCTACAGTCTCGTCATCAGTTATAAAAGTGCAACAGTAAGTAAGTGACAACTCTTCAACCAACTGAAGGAGGTTTACCAGGGTCCCCATGGGCCATCGACCAGACGATCCTCATCATTAGCTCACCACGGAGTTATGGCGCCGGGCAGTATCAATCCAGCCCTGTGTAATCTCGTGACCACTTCATGCCAAAACGATGAAACATAACATGAGCACTCTGTGATATAATTGTAATGGTGAAAAATTGTATAAATTTCGGTTATGGTTGAAGTTGTGAGGTTGACAGGGCATGTCACCACACTAAATTATATGTTACAATGATGCAGGCCTGTATAGGCAATCTCCCTTTTATAAAACATAATTACCCTTATTTAAATAAACATTAATGCAATATTACACTTTCTCGTAAAAAGTGTTTGCATTGCAGTCACTATGACGTGTTTGTATTTCACTGGCTACAGTGTAGCCAGGTGTCTGTCTCTAGAAGAGATGGACCAGTCCACCTGAGCAAAGGGGTGTGGAATGCCTTACTTGATTGCCATTAATACAATAAAACACACCCCTGACTGTAGCTGTGAATGCGGGGACAGTGTTTAATGTGTTTGCAAAAATACTGCACACTATTGGGTGACACTTTGGAGAACTTATCACTTCAGATTCTGCCTAAAAGCCAGTTGACATCGCCCGGTGGTGCATCACGTCGTATTTCGCGGTGTATGCTGCTACGACGCAACGACCAATTGCCAGTGCGCCCAACGACTGTGGCTTTGGAGTAAACACAGTTTCGGATCGTCTACTTATTTATTAAAAACATTACCTCTTGTAATAAATGAGTAGGGTAGTCTCTTGAGTTGCGCAATCCTTACTGAAAGAAGGTGCAAGTTATGTTCTTGTCAACCTGCACTACGCACTCTTGGCCTGAAGTAGTTGGTGTGGCCCAGTGTAGCTGGCGTAGTGGTTGTGACTGCGGCAGTCAGAGTGGGCACAAGGAGCTCATGGACGCGTGGTTCATGTCAGCTTTTACATATTTTGAAATTATAGACATACAACTGTCTAATGTAATGACAGGTCTGGTCTGGTATCTTTGTTAGAACCAAGTTCATATCACAATCAAAAGAATAGGTTACCTCTGCATCGGCCGCAGTCCTAAGTAAATTAAAGAATTCCTTGGTTCTCAGTTGATGCAGTCTCAAAGCAATCAAGTGTACTTTTCGTTTTAGAGACGTTTGCTAATTTAATCATCTCCCTTATCTGTATATAGTATGAACACTGGTCAGTCGCGGGGCTACCAAAGCTAACATTATTGTCATGTATAAAAACCCACCTAAAATAGTCATAATTTACCCTTAAATGATCATCAACTTGAGCATTGTATACTCTCCACAGATAACTGACATTGCAGTCGCTACTAATGTATTGCCATTTTGATTTGTCAACCACAATAATGTGATTATGGGTGTAAGCTGTTAAATATAATGTTTTACACTTTTTCTTCTTGCAGCATGTTGCTGTGAACGTCGATCCCCGAACCCACCTTGTTTTTCTTCATGAAGACCCCATGTCGTTTATCTGTTTTTGAACATATGTTAAGGAATGTTTTTTGACATACCTGCACAAGGCATTCTCCTGAAGCTTTAATATATCGAGGAATGTAATATATTACTGTTACTCCCTTTCTGGACCAATGTTGTGTTCTGGCTCGAGACCTTTTAGGAAATGTTATTGAAACATAGTGTAAAATATACATGTCTCGTTTCATCTTTACGTTCTTCTCAGTTTTTACCAGGTCAGAACTTCTGAAACCTTTTCACATGTTGCATGTTCATTTCCGAATAAGGGAATGGATTTTTGGCAATGTTTCTAGTGGTGGGCGTTGTTGGTAGACATTTTGAAGAAAACATGTAATAATAATTACAATCATTGGTGTAGACTGCATAATATGACCCTTTTCTAAACTGTACTTTAAATACTCAGAACATTATTTGTAACATTCATTTGCAGTGTTAACATTATTTACTTCTTGACATTGGTTAGGGTACTTTTCCGTTTCGCAGGATCTCCCTGTTTCTTTCTTCCTCGGCCATGCTGAACTGGTTCTATTCTGATATTTCGTAAAACGTTCTGTTCAGGATCCATTAATTAATATTAAAAAAATATTCCAACAAACTAAAAGAATGACATAAATGTTTTTGTGGAGAAACAATGTAACAGACCAGCAAGGACACATAACATAAAAACTGCTGGTGATGGCCAAATACGATTCAATTAGAATCAGAATCGATTTATTAGTTTTGATTTCACCACTTAATATAATCGATTTTCATCATCCGATTTATTGAATAAATTGATACGTAATCATGTAACAGAGAAGAATTTGTTCTGTTTTAGATAAATTTTAAAGTTTTGGCAAAAAATGTCATTTGCTTAAATATTACATAAAATACAGGCTATTTTGTGCGGAGAAGGGCATTGTTGATTGGAAAAAAGAGAAATTTGGTTTTGCACTGTTACCTACCATTAATGTTTTGCACTTGACAAAACAAAAACACTACTCCAACCTTGCAGGTTAATGTCGCTATCGTCTTTAATAATTATTTTTTAATTATTTTGTTATTGCATGTCAAGGCTGCATTCGTATTTCAGAACTAGTGTATTATGGCATCACAATGCAATAATTGCAGTGAGACGTTAGCATGTGTTGGTCAGACAGTTTTCAGCAAATATTAATGCTGCCCGTCCATNAGTTTTCAGCAAATATTAATGCTGCCCGTCCATTTTATTCGTGTCTTGTGGTATTTGTATTTTTTAAAAGATGAAAATATAGACAATATCGTTGAGAAAAATGGCCTATTTTAAATTAATGTTTCCTGAAGTCGTTTTACAAAATGATATGTTTTGGGGCTTTATGGGCAAATGTACATGTACACATTTTTGTGAAATTGGCAATAAATATAATTTATGGAGCAAAGTATATAATAAAATCATTGTACTTCCCCATTATTGTTTTGCGTTGTTATTGTTATATACAGAATAGCATTTAAAAAAAACCGCTTGAACATAAAATTTTAAGATTATGATTTCAAGAAATATTATTTTTACAAGTTCATGTGTACAGGTATAACCTTTTGTCCTATTATTTCTACCACCGGTCTTTCAAGTCTAACAGTGTAATATGGCAGAAGAAATATCCAGGAATTAAAAGTTTCTTAGTAGATATTATTTCAATGAAACATACCAGTATTGTTCCTACATGTTATAACTAAGCTATTAATTACAAACTATAGATTTGTAATTAAAATACATTAAATGTAGGCGCATTAAGTAAATTAATCTAAAAGTTCCGATGCATCGATTCAAATATTCCGATATAATTGATCAGAAGCGATTAGATTCTAATGAGTCGATTCAATTGGTAAATTTGGCCACACCTAAAAACAACTGATCTCTTCTGTATTTATACCAACCAATAGATATATAAAAGTATTATGAACGTACTTATTTTCAAAGAGAATATTGTAGTGTATTATTTATTTTCTTTACACTAAATAGTAGGAGTAATATAGCATTAGCAATCGCATTCTTAATGTTTTGGATAATATTCTGTTTGGTTCAGTATAGGGTACTTTGTTAACTCATACTGGGTGTGGCCGACGAGGCTTGTTTTGCAGCAGTTTATCCAAAGAGGACAGGATTCATTTTGACACAGCACAAGCAAAGGATAAGAATCGTTTTGCTTCAGTTCCTGGATTTCAAACACAATTTATAACACGAGAAGAATTTATTTGCAACATTATACCTATTCCAATTTTTAGTGTGTTCCAAGCTCTATTTAATGATATACACCACTCAATTGTTTAATTTTTTTTTTTNTACCTATTCCAATTTTTAGTGTGTTCCAAGCTCTATTTAATGATATACACCACTCAATTGTTTAATTTTTTTTTTATAAAACCGCTTTGAATCTGTGCTACACAATTACTACCGTAATTATTAGCAATACGGGAAATGGATGTGACAAAATCCCTGCACGAGTAACATAACACCAAGAGTGCAAAGTGCCAACTATGTGNTACCTATTCCAATTTTTAGTGTGTTCCAAGCTCTATTTAATGATATACACCACTCAATTGTTTAATTTTTTTTTTTATAAAACCGCTTTGAATCTGTGCTACACAATTACTACCGTAATTATTGGCAATACGGGAAATGGATGTGACAAAATCCCTGCACGAGTAACATAACACCAAGAGTGCAAAGTGCCAACTATGTGNGCAATACGGGAAATGGATGTGACAAAATCCCTGCACGAGTAACATAACACCAAGAGTGCAAAGTGCCAACTATGTGGTCGTCGAGAACTAAGTAATCCAGTAATTTTATGAAAACCTAACTAGTGCATCGTGCAATGCTTATTAAAAGAACACAGCAATAATTAATAATACTTTTAACCAGTGTCGTGCATAATTAATTAGACACATACGTCTTGACCCCGGCAATGGAACACTTGAACTCTAACTGAACGTCGCCAAAATTCTTATGGTAAACTAACGTAATTTTTATATTAATTAAAAGGCTTTTTAATTAATGCATCATCATTCTGACTTTGTTTAGAAGTGTTATGTGTGTGTATTCTCTTTTTCATTCAGCAACAAAGACACAGTGTTAAATACTGAAAAAACTGTAAAAATTAATGTCACATCATTTGTATCATTTTTTTGTATGTCAATGTAAACCGCAACACACGTCGTGCAAATTGCAATGTATTTTTCAAAGACTATATGTTTCGTTTCACTCATTACATTTATGTCAAGGGATATTCTGTTGTGGTGGGTAGCAGTTAACTACAATTGCCTCCGTCACGCCATCCCCACTTCAATCTGAGAGCAGCAGGTTACAGGGCAGGTCACATCACGTGGCTCGGGCGTGAATCCACTTTGTACTTCAACCACGTTTATGCAATATGCGAGGGTTATTCCGAAAGTAAGGTCCGATTTCTTATAAAACATAAACCATCACAGATTTTTTCAAAAAAGTTTTTTATTTAATTCCTTACATGTTTCTCTATTTTTCTACATAGTTTCCATATTTGTTTAAACATTTGTCATAACATTATACAAGATTTTGTATGCCTAAGTCATAGACGTCTGCCACCTGTGAGGATAACCAGTCTGTAACTGCTTCTTTCACCTCATCATCTGTGGCGAAGCGCTTGCCTGCCTAAAGGTGTTTGCCTTTAGGTAGCGGAACAAGTGAAAATCGCTCGGCGCCAAGTCTGAACTGTACGGTGGGTGGTCAATCTGTTCCCATCCAAAAGATCTGATCAGATTAAGGGTGTGAATGGCAGAATGGGGTCTGACATTGTCGTGCAGCAACAAAACTCCAGACGTCAGAAGGCCATGTAACTTTTTTCGTATTGCACGTCGAAGTTTAGTCAGGGTAGCTCAGTAAGCGGCTGCATTGATTGTTGTCCCTTGCTGCATAAACTCGACTAACAAGACTCCATGTCTACCCCAAAACACTGTTGCCATAACCTTGCGTGTTGAGATTGTCCGCTTGGCCTTGACTTTAACTGGTGATGTCGGGTGACGCCATTCGATTGACTGACGTTTAGACTCTGGGGTCATGTGAGAAACCCACGTCTCGTCCTCTGTGACAACCTTTTCTAAAAATGTATCACCTTCCTTATGATATCGGTCCAAAAAATCAAGAGCACAGGCCATTCTTTTCATTTGGTGTTCCTCAGTATGCAGCCTGGGTACCCAAAGTGCGCACAATTTGTGTAATTGCAAATTTTCGGAGACGATTTTGTGCAAAGTTATTGTACCCACATTCGGAAATTCACATGCTAAAGTTTAAATTGTGAATCGCCGGTCTTCTGAAATCTTTTCGTCTATGGCTTTGACCAAATCTTCTGTGATCACTGATGGTCGGCCTGATCGCGGTTGAAAGCTCTCACCCACGTACGCACTTTGCTGTCACTCATCGTATTGGGGCCATACACTTGACTTATCTGTCGATGAACTTTCGCTGCTGAAACATTCCTTGCTGTCAAAAACCGAATTACTGACCGTATTTCACTGTAGGTGGGCTGATCAATTGTTTTAAACATTTTGAACTGAAACTGTAAACAGCACACTGCAACAATACCAATGAAAATGAGATCGTTTGATAAGCAAGGCATGCCGGGAGTCGGCGTGCATGCGCGTTACAATATTCGCGCGCGACATTCGATTAGCTACGGCGATTCGGACCTTACTTTCCGAATAACCCTCGTACTTGTAATCATAATGGGACTTTTTATTTAATTTCGTCGTGCACCCCCAAGTATGCCTCCCTTCCAGAACAGACTCACGGCCCCTCCAGCATAACATACAACTTTCAATTTTTTTGTTTTTAGTCGCATCCACTGACGCCTTTGTGATAACATCTTAGGCCAATGCGGGGCCTCATTCAGCACGCCTGCTTAGGTTCTGTGCCATCTAATCTTGACTTTCTCGAATATAACTGGTATTTTTCTGGAAACCGATGTGTATGTATACCTTATTCCTGATCCAATGGGATCTTAAGGGTGAAGGCCCCTTGCAACCATCAACTACCTGCAATGTTTCTCTACATCATGTAAGTCTGAGTGTATTTTTGTATAATTTTAAGTGTTCATGTCAGCATATTGGAACGGTGAGCTGGGGAGCCTCAATACCCCAGTTAGGGAGTGTGTGTTATATCGCATATTTAATCGCCGACGTCAATCATCAGGCACGACCTCGTTTATATACGGGGTGCAGGGTCAATTAGCCTGGGCTTTTCGAACACTGCTCACCTAAACAGTCTCGTGCTACCCCGAGCGGATTCACTTAATTAGTCAGCTTACATCCCCCAGACATTAATATCATTGCTGGGACCCTGCGACCAACCTCTAAACATGTCAACTGGCATTTAATTCAATTCTTTAGTGCTGTGACATACCCAGTGATGTCACATTCTCAGACATAATTTACACTTAATTAGAGTCGGATATATCACCAGTGTGTATTTCTGTTATGTAATTTTATTTTGTATTAATTTTTTTAATCATAAGAGGGCCCAGTGAATTTTTAATGTATTTTTGGTGCCGGCTCCGGCAACCCATAGTGGAATCCGACGCCGTGATGCCAGTCTGAATTCAACACCCGGCCAGCACTGCTGGCTGCCCGCCTCGTGGAGACTTGCACTATCTCAGCATAGGTCATGGGCGTCTGGTAGTAAAGACTGCCACATTCATAAGTGCTGCTGGCTGCCCGCCTTGTGGAGAGTTGCTTTACCTCTGCATAGCTCATGTGCGCCTTGTTGTAAAGACTGCCAAATGTTTGAGCCTTGCTGGCTGCCTGCCTCGTGGAGAGTTGCACTACATCTGCATAGTTCAAGGGCGCCTGGTCGCTTCGTGGAGAGCTGCACTACCTCTGCATAGTTTATGGGCGTCTGGTAGTTAAGACTGCAACATGTCTGAGCGTTGCTGGCTGCCCGCCTCGTGGAGAGTTGCACTACCTCTGCATGGTTCATGGGCGCCTGGTAGTTATGACTGCCACATGTCTGAGTGCTGCTGGCTGCCTCGTAGAGAGTTTGGCACTACCTCTGCATAGTTCATGCACGCCTGATACTTATTTATACCTCTGCCTAGTTCATGATTACTTCAGAAACGTAGGAAGTAACTCTTAATAGACGATAAACTGGATTCCTGTATGCTGTCACCTTTCTGGCATTACCACTGCGGGTGAACGTTGTTCATTTGTGGTGGTTCTGCAAACCTTTGTTCCATTAGTTGGGGACAGGCGCCACTGAAAATTGAGGCAGGGATGATTGATATCCTTAAGTTAAACAAGTTTAAAATTAAATAAAATCCACTAAAAACAATATGATGCTCTGCAATAATATTCAGTTTGCTCTATTGCACAATTTTAAAACAAATCTGACAGTGTTAATGTGCAATTTGCAGAAAACTTATAGCTTGCCTGGATCGCAGAGTTACACTAAGCTAGGTTTCTTCGTAAATATTTCTGTGAAGGTACAATTTTTGTCGAATCTGACACTGTCGTATGGTGGACTAGGAAGCTGGTGGCTCTCCTCGTGTCTGTGATAGTAAACAGGTCCTCCCTCTTGTCAACTTTCTCGCTCTACCAGAACTGTTTCACCTTGCTTATTTACGTTAAGTTGTCCATTGCCACTTCAGTAATATAAATCCTGTTTACAAAGTTGCATTTCAAAATGCTATTCCTGTACATAATTTCACGGCAATGGGTATGGTTAGCATATCTAATTTGGTTGAAATCTGCGAAATGATTCTGTACACAAGGCAGTCTAAATTATAATTTTTTCTTTCTACCATATTTAAAAAAATTGTTTAATATAATGGAAACACGTATTTATAGAATGGTTCCAATGACATGACTTACATGATATGTGTCTGTGATATGACATAATAGCTTTATTTTTAGGCGACACCTTCGAAAATAAGGAATGAATCAGAACACGAATGTAAAATTAATGCGGACTGTCAATACAAAAATGTTGGTTCATATCAATGTAATTGTAGTACGCGTGTGGTATAGCGCCCAAGCAAATGTATGACATTTAGAAAGTAATGTGACAAGACGCCAGGGGCGTTCATAGTTAGTGAGGAATGGAGCATTTAATATAAGTAAAAGGACTAAATTTCATTTTTTAAAAATGTATTTGTACTGCTATAAATATTCACTCAAGTACTATTAATAGCATTATACTATCCATCTCCACTATTAGTATGGTTATTCTCTGTGAGCGCAATATTAATGCCTATCTCAGTTTTAATTAGAGCCCTTATCATTATCTATAGTGGTTACTGTCACTTAATTCACAATCATTATTTACTAATTTAAATCTGTAACACTTTCATTCCAAATGTCAGTCACTCACGCAAACAATCCGCCCGCCAGTCTCACTCTCCGCTGTACCGATGCTCGCAGTCCGGAGACTTCACCCTCGCTGGTGGCTGTCATCGCTACTCGTCGCTTCGCTTTCTCCTCACATCTGACTCTCAAGGCAGTACAAACTTTCTAACTCCAGACCATCAGCTCGGAGGCACGCGGCGCATTAAGTAGTCTTGCTGGCCTCATCTAGAAGGTTCCACGCATACAGATTCTTTCTAAGAGAGGCTAGGACGATGGACATGGACAGAACATTCTTGCAGTAATAACCCCAGAAATCCCATTTGCTCAAGGACGGGTTCACGCAAGTTCCGATAGGCTTTTCTAGCACGCGCGGCAGCCCACCTTTGTAAATCTCCACGCACTTCCCGATTTAAAAGTAACGCCCTTGGTCCAATCCTTTGAATGCTCGAACGAGAAGATGGCGGAAGGGAAGCAATGCAAGTTAGCGACACGTAACACTGCTTCTCCTCAAATATGTACGTCCCGAACCGATTCTGCAACAACCATACTTTCGCAGAGTGCCAGTCAATTGACGTAGAGAACATTCGTCTTCACCCGAGAACCTTTATGACAAATCTGAAAGGCCACGTCATTGATCTTCTTCATAATCCTGTAGGAGCCTTCACAACATTTATATAGCTTCTGGCAGTACCCTTTTAGTCTTTGTGGAATGTACAGCGACACCAGTTGTCGTTCTTGAAATACTTTACCCGACATTCTCTTGTCATACTTCATCTTCACCCTGTTGCTATTTATTCTGATGTGCTTATGTCAGGTTAAACACAAACTATATTTTCTTATAGCTCGTTTTTCCCCACCTTCATTTATTTAGCAGAATTGTAAACTATAAAAGTATATTTCATTATTTTTTCGGTAGTGAATCGATTTAAATTATTACTTTTTTAAATTCTGTATTTACGCCTCTATGGAAGTTGATTGCTCAGTTTAATGTTGGGTTTTTATATGGAATTTTATATATTTCGATATTTATCTAAGGCTTTTGTCAGTTTGGAATATTTAGAAAAAAAAATAATGGCAGTCTTAGGAAGAACTCTTGATTCATTTACCATCGCATCCCGGGGTTTTTAATATTGATTTACGACTTCATTAGCCTAAAGTTGGGCATCCGTGTGCTAGGAGACAAGCATGAGAAGACTCGACGTCACCGGCATCAGGGTGATGACGCTGCAGCTGGCCTGGCCGGGAGCGTAGGCTTCGACGTCTGTGGCGACTAACCTCTATTTGTTACATTCTACACAATCACGCCACCGCAGATATGGAACTTTAATTTGAGGTTTAATAGCCACTTTATGTTTCTTCGAATCTGAACTTAGTGGCTGAGTTAAAATAATTATTTCCTTTTGCTCTTTGATATGAACGAGCTGAGGACAAAACTTAATTACTTTATTACTTCATTGACCTGAGTGATTGGAACCTAACTAAAATAATTATGATAAAGACTTTCTAGTTAGATCAAATTTCCTTTGTAAGAAAGGTGGTGTTAGGCTGTCAAAATTTGCCATAATTTAAACAATTTTATTTTTTGGACATCATCAGACCTTACTGATTTTCGTCAAATAAATCATTATGCATTAATTAAAAGTACCTTTCTTTTGTCTCATTAACAGCAATAGCACGAGGCAGATTGTTTTCGTTTTCGTATTGATGAAAATAGTTTTATAGTTATTTTTGGCAAAAATTATGTTATTTTTAGCCTGGGTGTAGCTTTTAATCAAGGCGAGGTGTTGTTTACGCATCTTTTTGTCTTGTGTTGGGTTTGTTTTTGTCCTGTATTTTTTTAATGCAAATATGTTGAATTCTGTTGCTTCGAATCGTTACACTTTCTGCCATCCGCGAGCCCTATAATTAGGCCACTGTCAATCTTTGTACACTCTATATCGCTGAAGTTTATTTTTTGTCAGTTATAAACCCATTACAAAACCATTACATGCTAACACAGTACTAATATTACTGCTTAGGGCCTTCTACATCTTCACCCCTTACATGCTCTCGACCAAAATCATGATTGCCAACTAATCTGTGATGTAATTTGCTGGCATTAGAATGGAGGTAATTCTGGCGGTTCCACCATTAGTGTTGTTTCCAGAATATTAGAACGAACGCACTATAGTTTACAGGAAAAATGAGGAAACAGACTTTGCTTATAATTGTTAACTATTTCAGGTTGAGAGATAAACAATCAGTTTTTTATTACCTTTTTAATAAGGCTCTCCCTGTAACCACACACTATAGTATAAGCATTTGTTAGTATACAAAATATTTATTTTGGCAGAATACTAATTAAAAAATATTATTATAAAAATTAATAATTTTTTTATTTTGGTTTAAGAAGAGGATTAATTTATTTTCTCAGAAAAATAAATACTTTCGTAAATAAATCTTCTAAAATTTTATGTTGCATATTTCTTCAGATGTATACGCGATTTATTAAAAAGGTGGATGGTCGAGTTGTTACTGCGGGTAATGTTCCAGGTGGCGGTATCTCAGAGCAGTTAAGGTGGCAGCAAGCAGGGTAAGGCCAGAACTCCAGAAGGCAGTCAGTGTTGTTCAGCAGGGGCTATCCAGGGGGTGTTTAAGGTGGACAATCCAGTGGTGCATCAGCCAGCATTCCAGGAGGCAGTCATTGTTGTTCAGCGTGGGCAATCCAGGGGGTGTTCAAGGTGGTAATTCCTGTGGTGCACCGGCCAGTATTCCAGGAGGCAGTTTTGTTCAGCGGGGGCAATCCAGGGGGTGGTGGTCATTGCAGTGGTGCACCGGCCAGGATTCCAGGAGGTGGTATTTATTGATAAGGGCAGCTCAGGGGGTGATCTGGGTAAACATCCCATGCTCACAAATTTTATTTATTTTTTAAATGTGGTGCTATTGGTTCCAAGGTGTATATTTCAAATTTTTATCTCTTGTCCCTTTTGAGATATGTTAAATTGAAAATAGGTAATTTCAAGCAAAGTTCAATATTTCAAAATTCATAAAAATTAAGGACAGATGTACATGGCTTTAAAATGAAATACAGTAATGTGTAGTGTGTGATAGTGTCCTACAAAAAAATATTTACGGTGTGTCTCCATTGCTTGTATAAAAAATGTTGTTAGAAAATTGTTTATCTGCTCAGTTTAAAACTCAATTTTGAATTCAAATTTTAAACTCTTTTCTTAATTGCTAGTTAATAATTGTTAGTAACATAAATTACAGATGGTTTTATGCAGATAAGATGGATTCTGTATCAAGTTGATGTATTTAATAACAAAAGAGTTATTTAACTTTCAGTTGGTGTTAGAAAACATTAAAAACACTGAATAGGCCGAAACAAAATAGCCACCAGGACAAAATCTGAAAATAATAATAATTTAAGAAAATACGTTTTCAGCATCCAAATAAATGTTGGAACCAATAACATATAATTAAAGAAGGGAAAAAATGTGTGAACAACATCCATTGTTTGTTCTGAAATTAATTGACCGGCTGCCCCTGGACCCATCGACATCATCATCTGCCTCCTGGAGTACTGGCTAGTGCACCAATGGGATGGCCGCCCAGACCACCCCATAGGCTGCCCCACTAACATAAAAACTATGGTCCACCTCCTGGAGTGCCGGCCAGTGCTACACTGGGACAGCCACCCAGAACACTCCCTGGGTTGCCACCATCATCACAGTCCGCCTCTTGGAGTGCTGGCCAGTGCAGCACTGGGATGGCTGTCCGGAAAACACCTTGGACTGACACATCAAAACCATAGTACACCTCCTGGAGTGATGGCCAGTGAATCACTAGGAGGAGAAAGAGGAGAAAGTGGAGGAGGAAGAGGAAAATAAAGAAGAGGAGGAAGAGAAAAATAAAGAAGAGGAGGAAGAGAAAAATAAAGAAGAGGAGGAAGAGGAAGAAGAGGAGTAAGAGGAAGAAGAGGAGTAAGAGGAAGAAGAGGAGGAAGGGGAAGACGAGGAGGAAGAGGAAGATGAGGAGGAAGAGGAAGATGAGGAGGAAGAGGAAGCAAAATAGGAAGAAAAAATAGGAAGTAAAAAAGGAAGATCAGGAAGCAAAAGAGGAAGCGGAAGAATAAATATAGGAAGAGGAAAAGGAAGAAGAGAAAGCAAAATAGGAAGAGGAAGAAGAAAAATAGGAAGAGGAATAGTAGGAGGAAGAAGAATAGGAAGATGAACAGGAAGAAGAGGAAGAGGAGGAGGAGGTAATGGAGATGATGGTGGTGAGGAGGTAATGGAGATGATGGTGGTGAGGAGGAGGTAATGTAGATGATGATGATGGTGAGGAGAAGGTAATGGGAATGATGATGGTGAGGAGGTGG
>NQII01000046.1:107039-125261 GCA_002778355.1 Clitarchus hookeri
GGGAGGAAGAGTATGGGGAGGGGAAGGGGCAGGAGAGGGAGAGGGAGATGAGGGGGAGAAGGAGCCCTCCCAGTGTTTCACTGGCTAACACTCCTAGAGGTGGACCATGATGTTGATGTGTGCAGCCCAGGAAGTGGTTTGGGTGGCCATCCCAGTGATGCACTGGCACGCACTCCAAAAGGAGGACTACGATGTTGGTGGGGAAGCACATGGGAGGTCTGGGCGATTATTACAATGCTGCACTGGTCAGAAATCGAGGGGGTGGACCGTGATTTTAATTTTTTTGCAACCCAGGAAGTGGTCTGGGTGGCCATCCCAGTAATGCGCTGACCCGCACTACATGAGGTCGACCATGATGTTGATGGGACGGCCCAGGGGGTGGTATGGGTGGTCATTCCAGTGATGCACTGGTCAGCACTCCAGCAGGTGGACCATGATGTTGATGGGGCGGCCCAGTGAGGGAGTGGTCTGTGTGGGTAGCCCAGTGATGCAATGGTCAGTACTCCAGGAGGTAGACCATGATATTGATGGGGCGGCCCAGGGGGTGGCATGGGTGGTCATTCTAGTGATGCATTGGTCAGTACTCCAGTGGGTGGACCATGATGTTGATGGGGTGGCCCAGGGAGTGGTCTGGTCCACATCATGCAATACTAGTCAATGTTCCACTGGGATTGCCTCCTTGATCACCTCCTGTGTTGTCCCTAACAATAAGAACCACTTGGTGATGCAGTTGTCATGTGATGTTTGGNACTTGGTGATGCAGTTGTCATGTGATGTTTGGCTTGTGGTCTGGGTAGTGTTCTTGTAAATAAAAATAATGCAACCAAAATGTGTACAATGATTTATTTCGTAATGTATAAAAATTTTTTTTTTCCGAGCATAACAAATTCACAGTTAATATTGATAGCATTAAATACACATTTATATAAATACAGCAATATAATAAACAACATCAATATGAGGCATCATTAAAGACCTGCAAAATTCGCATTAATATTTCAGAAATTACTGATCTGCAAGCTACTGTGTGTTTGGCCAACTTCAGTGATTGACAGTAATTTATGTCTGGCACTCCTCGGAAAACTCTTAAGCCAGTCATATTACTTCAGCAGTGGAATGGATATCAGCAGGTAGTTGACGTTGATTTAAGTGCAGCAGCCAATGAAACCACGGACTGTTCTCACTTGTTTGTATTGCAGTGAAGTATATCCTATCACCAAAAGAAAATGCAAATTTTGCATATCTCTAGACATAATATTCAAAGTAATCTGAACACGTTAGGAACTGATAGATTTAGTTAAGGTGACAGTATGTTATGAAAAAACTTTTAATGACATACTGTATTTAAAGTATTTTGGTAAATAATTGATCACTCATATTAAGTTGACTGTTACAGGTGTTTAAATTTAAACAATCAAGTTTTCATGAGGAAAGCACCAAGTGAAAATAATTTTTCAGTCAGAATCTTGGATGAATTTTTAAAATTTTAATACAGTCTTGGAAAGGAGTAGCAGTATGTTTTTCGAGCAGTTAAGTACAGCCCTGCATTCAAATATCAAATAAAAAACATGACGTGAAATACATTTTTGTGAAATACTGTGGTGTATCAGACTGTGGTGTTTGTGGACTGGTTCACTTTGCCATTCCAGAAATAAATAAATTGTGACATCACAAACTTGGCATAGATGATATCATGCACGATACTGCTTCCACCACCTCTCTCCTACATGTCATTATTTAAGTTTTTGAGCAGGGACACTTTTTCAACTATGTACATTTTTGCTCTCGTATTGGGCGATTCACTGCATATTAAAAACATCAAAAGCTAATAAAACTTAACTGCAAATTTCTTGTTAAACATTACTTTTATCACTTACATGAAGCTTCCTTATAGCATTTTCTTTCCACTGGATGCTGTCACACTCTTTGAGGTATATCTTTGAAAGTTTCTGCTTTGTGTGAAAAGTAGATATTTGCAGACTGTGCTGTGTAATTGCATGTTAGCAAATTCGAAGCACGACTTTGAGGGAAGAATTATTTAAGAAGAATTCAAGAGATAAGTTCTTTGTAGAACTGTAACAACAGGGCATGTGGTCCTACAGGGCATGCATTGGAAAGCCTACAGGATTGCCATCCACCTCCTGGATCACCTCCTGGATTCGCTGAAAGTCCATGACAGCATGCTGACCACTTGAAATGAGCTCCCTCAGAAAGTAGCCAATAAAAACCTTGAGAGAATAGTGCTAGTGTAGTTCATTCATGATGAGATAGAGGCTCTGAGCTATAAACCAATCAAAATTGCACCCAAGTACTTGATATAAGACAGGCAGCACCAGTAATGTCCATTGAGGAGCTCCAAAAAATGAGCAGTCACAAGTAATTTTTAAATTCTACGGACTTTTAGGTATCTTCATAAAGATAGAAGACTACCAGAATCCTGAGGGCCCAGCACTGCACAGTGCTTTGGGCACTCCAGTAAAGTATGCCATAGTTTGCTGCCACCTATGTGGATAGTGTTACAAAAATGTGGGCTGTAAAATGTGGGGCAATAATGATAAGTCCAAGTGGCACTGCATTAGTTATGGTAGCAACCACACAGCCAATTACGGGGTTTCCACCACCTACAGGATTGAAATATGGCATTTCCGCTCTGCAGACGAGCACTAACAGCAGAGCAAGGTATCGCAAGAGCTACCCTTGTTTCCCGAGCACAATATCACACTCCTCCGAACTCTGGGCCCAGCAAGGCCCTGATGGCTGGATGACTGCTAATGGCCAAATCCAGAAATGCACCCAAGCCCAGCACATTGTACCTCAGTATTCACAAAACAGCCCTGTTCTGACTGTAAACAGCTATATTTCTCTTGCATACTGCATTCAGAAGTCTGAGCTGATCTGCAACCTCTGGTGAACCCACAGTCTTCTTGGTTCCAATATCAAGCAGCCCCAGTCTCGAATGCAAAGCAAGCCAAAACACTTACAAAAATAAGAGTAAAACCCCTGTGGCGCAAATGCAGCCGCAGACCACCCTGCCACTTTCAATGAATCCCAGCAGGCACTCGTACCAATGCAGCCGATCAGGATCCAGATAATTTACTCGATAAAGCTGTGATGGTGAGCTCTGGAAATAACATGGAGACATCATCCTTTCAAACGCAAATACCTGCCAGCACTGATAATGCAAATGTTATTCTCAGATGGTTAGTTGCAGGACTCTCTGTCATTTTGGCTGGCTTTGTTGGAGTGCAGAGGTGCCTAGCAATGCTCCAGTAAGTGACCAGGAGAGAAGCGAGAAGCCTCTGTCCCCTGCAATTACAGTGCCAAGCAGTATACATACTGTGTAGCAGAATATCCACTACAAAGAGTACATTGATTCTCTTAAGAACTCAGGAATACCAGTTGCGAATATACTGTGTGAGGAGTAGTTAGCAACTTTCTAGGGGGCTGGCCTCATAGCATCGCTTCTGGTCTGGGAAGAATATATTTGAAGCTAGATTGGCGAAGAAACTGTCATCAGGTAAAATAATTCGTATCCCCCTGCACTTCTACCTCCCTTTTAAAGGTGCGAATATGGCACTGACAACCCTGCAGAGCAGTGCTAAAAATGAAAAACAGCTAAGGCGAAACAAGCCTCCTCCGAGCAGGCAGAGACTGCAGTCCCTGGCAAACAGTGTGTCAAGTGGCCGGACATCTAGCCAATCACATTCATTCACACCTCTAAGCTACCCTACCATGCAGATGTGTCAAATAATCAAAGGCGAAATGAAAAATTGGGTCGTTTCCGATGGTATCACCTACCAGGCGGTAAAAACTAAAGAGGTGATATGTGCATCAGAGCTGGGCAACAGAACAGTGTTCTGTTGGCCAGAAATGAAATACCACTGGAAAATAAATGTTTTTTTTTTCATTCTCTTAGATCTGATCCGTTGTCCTTTGCCTTCTCTTGTAAATAAATCTTGTGTGCTTTCCATGCTCTTAGATATTACCTTATGGTACGTTAACTTCTTCTGTGCTTTCATTTGGTTCTTCATTTGATGTTGTTTTCTGGCATGTTGGTATTACTTTGATTTGAACCTGAAAATTGATATGCATTCTCTTCCATAAATAAAAAAAAGTAATGATCACGAATATCACTCTCCCAAATGCCATGTGATTTCTTGAAGGCCTCAAACTTTTACTGCCAATTTATTCTTCCGAGGCTTTCAGTGCCACAACTAGTTCCTCTGAAACATTACTACTTGCTTTAGGAACTGTAGTAGGATCCCTTAATAAAAGCTTTGAGAAGTCAACAGCATCTGGATTCCATGGAACCAAGCCACTCTTTTTAAATCCATTCTGCAGAATCTGGGGTGTCACAAAACTTCGTTCAGCAGTGGTTAAAAAAAAGTGTTTTTGAATTGTGGGAGCATGTAAATTATGAAGACGTCATTCGCGAACTTTCTGTCACCAAGCCTCCTTCTTACTGTGAAACCCTCCATCAATGGCACCCACGTCACTTCAGAGTTCTGATTTGTACCCAGTTGAGCAGCTGAAGATCCAGCTAGATGCGCAAATCAGAAAACATTTATCGTCCGAAGAAAAAGACAACTCGAGAGAATACTCCTAGAGAAATGATCTACAACCATCCCAGTGTGACACATAATTTTATCAACAATAATCCACGGCATCTGCAAATTGTTATAAATGCCAAGGGTATGCACACTAACTGATAACTTTGCGTACTAGCGAAGTGTGTTGTTGTAATAGGTGTGCTAATACTTTTTTGTTGTGCAGAAAAGAGACGTTTGTTTACTACAATGTATTTATTGGTTATGGGCAGTCAAACAGCTCAGATATATTATTTTTTGTTATGCATATCAGCAATAAATGTGTTGTTTACTGAAATATAAATGACATTCTCAATAACCAGCCTCAAAAATGTGGGCGTGCCAATACTTTGTGAGGATGACTAGAAAAGAACTGTACTTAGAACTATATTTTCTAGTTCCAAATTTTAACCCAGACAGACTTTTTTATTACGAGGTATGAAATTCCAATATATATTCACTAAATGCCTTTGACCAAAAATGAGTTTCAGATTTCGTTTCCAGATGGAATCCTAGTAAAATTTTAGATAAAGAATAATTAAGTGCACAATCTTCCAAGTTATTTAACACACGTAGAAAGGAGAAAAAAATTNCAAAAATGAGTTTCAGATTTCGTTTCCAGATGGAATCCTAGTAAAATTTTAGATAAAGAATAATTAAGTGCACAATTTTCCAAGTTATTTAACACACGTAGAAAGGAGAAAAAAATTTATAAAACTTGCAATATCGAGAATAGTTCGTTAGCTGCATATTAACTTAATTGCTAGTTTACCAAAGTGAGAGCGATGAATAAAATGTTTGATATACATATATATTTTATATAAGGTATATAATTATAGTTACGGAAAATATTTTTCAGAGGCAAAACATCATTCAACTATTAAACATGTACCTGGTTCTGAGAAACATTTGTGAGCATTGTAGGTCAGTCATCGCCACGCCACCAAAAGGACAGCCATCTGAATGTTCTGCACTGGCTGCCATACCGCAAGTATGCATAACATCACATAAGTTTCATTTCGTTGCCACTATTAAGTGAGAAAATTGCTTTACTGAATGCATATATAAGCATATATACTTTTTTTAATGTACTGTATATGATATAATGATTTTATTTTTATTTGCAACTTTGTAAAATTATACAATTTTATTAATATTCTGCAAAATTTTCCCATTGGGTTTTAAAAATATAAGATATTTTGTTTACATATATCAAAAGGTTTTTAATTCGTTTTATGTGTTATTCTGAATTGCCATTATTACCATAAACTGCTGCACGAAACAATTTTTTGCCCTTACAATTTTATTTCTTACAGATATGAAGTTCAAGATGTTCGAGTATGGCATAGTTTCTTTACTTAACACCTAGGGTATGGTGCATCTCATTTGCCCGTTCTTTTATTTTTCCAACAGTAATTTAATTTTATTGTATGATTGTTATATTTATTTATAGTGTATAACATTGAGTACCAAAATTGCTCATAACTTTCTTTCTAATTGACTTTCGGAACAGGTGTCCCTATAACTCATTTCCATTTGTTTACCAGCATAAATAATTGGTGTAAAATATAATGTTACCTGAGCGTTCGGGGATAGTGATACAGACGCCGTCCAGCAACTAAAATAAGAAAAAGTCAGAATATTACACAATATTCCTATTTAGAATAGAATGGGTGCGAGCTCGNCGTCCAGCAACTAAAATAAGAAAAAGTCAGAATATTGCACAATATTCCTATTTAGAATAGAATGGGTGCGAGCTCGCTGGGTGAACACGAAATCATAGTTCTTAGGATCGTGGGCCGAACGACCACGTGACTGTATCTCCTGACAGACTCGGTATAAATTTACAGGAAAATGTAATATATAGCCTGGGTATTCAGGCTCCCCAGCACGCCTTAGTATTACTTTCTACCTTATAAAATGAAGGATGCCCCCTTGAGGCGTCGATGACTTCCTGGATAGGGCCAGGACCCGAAATACAACACAGTGAGAACTCACAAGTTCCGAATAATATACACAGTTACATGTAGGCAATACAAATTAAAGCGGACCTGACTCACAAGGCCTGCCAGTGGCTGTTACTGTACAAAAAGGCCAAGAATGGCGTGAAAACTTACAAGAGTAGTTAAACCTCCGGGGTTGATTAATTGAGCTGAGGGAGGGGTGCTGCGAACGCGGGGTCAGTGCTGGATGTGGCGTTGGCCCCAATATACAAGCAGGGGGAGAACTGGCAGCTACAGACTGGTGAGTCTTACATGGAGTACAAGAAAGTTAATGGAGAGGCTGGTGGTTCAGTATGTGGTATATGTTGTGTACAAGAGGAATTGGTTGCAGGAGTCCCAACATGGTTTCAGAAAATGATGCTCTTGTGAGATGCAGCTGGCTAAGCTGGTAGTTGNAATTGGTTGCAGGAGTCCCAACATGGTTTCAGAAAATGATGCTCTTGTGAGATGCAGCTGGCTAAGCTGGTAGTTGATGAGGAGAAGCAGGTAAATGTCTGCTTCATAGACTTTGAGAAGGCGTTTGATAAGTTGCCTCATGGGACTATTATAAAGAAAGTGGAATAGCTGATACAGTACAAGTGGATAGTGGAATGGATTGGGAACTTCCTCAGGGGGCGAAGACAAGTGGTAAAAGTGGGGAAGGCAATATTAGAGGAGGGAGAGGTTATGTTAGGGGTACCGTAGGGAAGTGCACTGTGCCCTTTTTTATTCACCATAATGGTAAATGACACGGGGTTAGGGATTAGGAGAAAAATAAGATTGCTGCAGATGATTGTTCATTGTATGCATATGTGTGAGGGGGGTGGGGACTTGCAGGCAGACATTGACAGGATACGGTCGTAGACCATGAAGAATAAAATGAAGATAAATTTAGGAAAAACGAAGGTAGTGAGGTTTACAAGGAAGAAGGTGATAAACATAGATATGTACAGATGGGAGGGGCAAGAGATAGAAGAAGAAGAAGCAGAATATAAGTATCTGGAGATTCTACTGCAGGGAGACCTTAGATGCAAAAAACAGGTAGAGAGGTTGGTTGAAAAAGGAAGAAGGGCTTTTAGTATATTGGGTAGGGTGCTGAAGGGAGGCAGCTGTGAGGTGAAGGAAAAGGCATATGACACAATGATACGGCAAATGTTGGAATACGCAGCAGCAGTATGGGACCCGTACGTGTATTTGGAGGTGCGAGAGCTGGAGAAGGTACAAAGAAGGGCAGCAAGATGGGTGAAGGGCATATGGAGATGACTGGGGCAGGATGGTGAGGATGAAGGGAACTATAGGCTGTTCACAGTAAAGTGAGAACATTTAAGGCTTTGGTTACTTTTTCCCTATCAGCCATTTTTACCCTTCCAACACAGTGTATACATTTTACCAGACTTGAAAGTTAACGTCTAAAGTAACTATAAAATATACTTATTGAATATCGTTCGAAATGAGAGGGCTTTAAAAAGTGATCCTTTTACCGTGAATAGCCTATATAGGCCATCAGCGATGATGAAATAAATGGGGTGGAGCTCATTGAAGAACAGGAGNATTCTACTGCAGGGAGACCTTAGATGCAAAAAACAGGTAGAGAGGTTGGTTGAAAAAGGAAGAAGGGCTTTTAGTATATTGGGTAGGGTGCTGAAGGGAGGCAGCTGTGAGGTGAAGGAAAAGGCATATGACACAATGATACGGCAAATGTTGGAATATGCGGCAGCAGTATGGGACCCGTACGTGTATTTGGAGGTGCGAGAGCTGGAGAAGGTACAAAGAAGGGCAGCAAGATGGGTGAAGGGCATATGGAGATGACTGGGGCAGGATGGTGAGGATGAAGGGAACTATAGGCTGTCNGGGCAGCAAGATGGGTGAAGGGCATATGGAGATGACTGGGGCAGGATGGTGAGGATGAAGGGAACTATAGGCTGTCCACAGTAAAGTGAGAACATTTAAGGCCCTGGTTACTTTTTCCCTATCAGCCATTTTTACCCTTCCAACACAGTGTATACATTTTACCAGACTTGAAAGTTAACGTCTAAAGTAACTATAAAATATACTTATTGAATATCGTTCGAAATGAGAGGGCTTTAAAAAGTGATACTTTTACCGTGAATAGCCTATATAGGCCATCAGCGATGATGAAATAAATGGGGTGGAGCTCATTGAAGAACAGGAGNCTTTTACCGTGAATAGCCTATATAGGCCATCAGCGATGATGAAATAAATGGGGTGGAGCTCATTGAAGAACAGGAGGAGAGTTGAAAGGCTGGTCAGGATGTACAGGATGGAGAATGAAGAGGGAGGGTGGGGAAGGGTACGCTGCACACTAACTAAGGAGGTGTTTAGAGGGAGAGTAAACCACAGTGAGAAGATTAAGAGGGTGTAGTGGAGAATGGAGCGGGATAGGTGGTCTATGTTTGTGAGGTCTGTCAGGGAGTGGAATGTGTTGTGAGGGGGGTTGGAAAATTTAGGAAGGGCGTAGAAGAGGAGTTTGGTTATGGTAAGGGGAGGGGTGAGTGAGCTTGCCACCGGGCGGTAGCCTAATCGCGGATGATGGTTATTATTTTAAAGAACCTTTTTAACTGTAGTAAATAATTTAATAGTTTAAAATGTTTGTTGTTCTAGCATCACAGCATTAAAATATTACTTTTAAAAATAATTATGGAATTATTGCAATAAAGAGAAATTCGTATTATAGTAGCAGATTTTTAGTGTGTGTATGTTGATGAGAATACATCATGAATATAAATAGAATGTTAATTAATTTCATGCATTATATAATTTATGTATTTATAAGCAGAGCATTTTTATTTTTAAAGTTCTTTTTCCATTTTAGCCATTGTGATGTTAAANTATAATTTATGTATTTATAAGCAGAGCATTTTTATTTTTAAAGTTCTTTTTCCATTTTAGCCATTGTGATGTTAAATTCTGAAAGATTTGCTAACTACTTGAATTCAAGTTTTTGTTTCAGCTACACATTTCTTATTTACGGGTCTCACNAAATTCTGAAAGATTTGCTAACTACTTGAATTCAAGTTTTTGTTTCAGCTACACATTTCTTATTTACGGGTCTCACCAACTCCAAGTAATTATGCAGTTATTGGTTAAATCATTTGTTGACTTTCATACATTGAACATGGTAATTAATTTAATGTAAATGGGCGCGGAACATAAAATAATCTACAAATAAGTTAACTGAATAAGCAGATGTTTGAAAGTCAGCATTGAAAATGTAAGAAACGGTAAATCAAGGTAATGTCTTTGGTCATCTTTATTAGCAACTGTTTTACCATACTGGTGCATTTATTTTGCATAGTATAATGCGCCGAAGCAACGTAGCTGTAAGTATTTATGGCATCAGAAATATTTACACNGTGCATTTATTTTGCATAGTATAATGCGCCGAAGCAACGTAGCTGTAAGTATTTATGGCATCAGAAATATTTACACGCAAATATGTCACTGTGCTAACGCATTTGCTCACAATATTAGTATAAACCCTATTTAAGGATTGTCATTTCTTGGCTTATCTACAAAGGCTTCCATAATCATGAACAGTACAAATATATTTTACAGCGATAATTTGTGTCCAATCTACTCTTAAAGCACCAGTAAAGCAATCACAGACAGTCCTCGTTGAACATAAGAATTTAATAAATAAAATTTGGATTATTTTGTTCTGTGAACTTTATACAAATTACAAATGACATTTTTCATCGCCACTGAAGCAAGAGGACAACACAGTTTACAATTATGTGTTATAGGCAGCAGTGTTTCAATGCAAAATTAGTATTAAACTGAAGAGGNAGAGGACAACACAGTTTACAATTATGTGTTATAGGCAGCAGTGTTTCAATGCAAAATTAGTATTAAACTGAAGAGGGAAATATTCCACGCCCTATAAAAAACGAAGGCTATTAATATTATGGGTAAATAAATATAATAATTTTATTTCTTCTAAGAAATTTTTTATAAAATAATTTTTTAGAATTGTGCAAAACAAACCACAAAATTTCCAAATTATTCTTTACTTCCATTTAGGAAATAAATATTCCTTGAGTATTCAGATGTTGTATAATATTCAACTTAATTTCTGTATAGTATACAATGGATTAAGATAATATAGCATTATATAAATAAAAATAGTGATATTTGTAAGTAATGTAATAAAAGTATGTTTTAAAAGGAAATGGAAACGTCTATATTTATAAGGATCATATTTACTCAGAATTTAAGGAGATTGGAATAATTTGACTTAAAACTTCAATACCTGTGATAATCGCAATTCCCGCCTTCCTGCAAGGCATCTTCACTTGTGTCCATTGTTTCCTCTGCCTGCTCCTGGAAATGTGCCTCAGTTATTGAATTTCCCAAACCGGATAAAGACCCGAAACAATTGCAGAACTACCGCCCTATTAGTCTGCTCAGTTCGGTTTCTAAGATTCACGAGCGTGTTTTATTGCGGCGCCTTGAAAATCATATTCGCGAAGTTAATATTTTTCCTAATGAGCAATTTGGCTTTAGGGAAGCCCATTCTACCGTAAATCAGCTCGTAAGATTATCCGAGCACATAACTAATACTTTTAACTGGCGTCATTACACCGTCGCTATATTCTTAGANAAGATTATCCGAGCACATAACTAATACTTTTAACTGGCGTCATTACACCGTCGCTATATTCTTAGATGTCAAAAAAGCATTTGACAGGGTTTTCCATTCAGAGTTACTGTATAAATTGAATGAGAACAACTTCCCCGATGCTACATTAAATGGTTAGCTTCATATTCAGACAGGCGCTCGTTTACAGTATCAATTGATGGAGCGACCTCAGAAAAGAAAATAATTAGGGCTGGTGTCCCCTAGGGTAGCATATTAGGTCCAGTATTATATAACATTTATACCCACAATATTTCGCACCCCCCTGACTGGCATATTAATTTAGAAATTTATGCAGACGAGACAGTAATTAACACGCGATCTCGCAAACCTGAAGTTGCCATTCAGTGCGCACAGGCACAGCTCAATAAGCTTGAGAATTATTTCTGCCTGTGGCGAATTAAAGTAAATGTGGGAAAATGCGAGGCTGTAGTTTTCACTCGCCGGAATATTTCTCCCAATCTGCTACATCTTACTCTGTTTGGGGAGGATATTGCATTTAAAGATGAGGTGAAAAACCTCTGCCTTATTATGGATAAAAGGCTGACATGGCGCCGCCATGTCGAAGTTAAGATAAATGTAGCTTATGCGCGCATGTCAGCCTTATATCTTCTTTTAGCTCGTGGCTCTGGTTTGTCACAGAAAAATGGGATACGATTATATCAGACATTGATTCACCCCATTATCACTTATGCAGCGCCCGCCTGGGCCTACTGTGCACAAACTCACTTACATTCATTGCAGGTGGTGCAAAATAAATGCCTACGATTGGCCGCTGATGCACCCAGATATACCCATATTAGGTGCTTGCACGCCGAATTAAAACCAGAAATGCTGGATGAAGTAATTCGCAAGCAAAATGAGCGTTTTTATTAATCAAGCGAGGAACACACAAATCCTCTCATAACTGCCCTAGGGGACTATGACTTGGATTTANTGAGCGTTTTTATTAATCAAGCGAGGAACACACAAATCCTCTCATAACTGCCCTTGGGGACTATGACTTGGACTTAACTCAGCGCTATAAGCGTCCAAAATAGCTTCTAGCGCACAGGCTCCTTATCCCTGCACGTAGCACACTGCCAGGCCAATTATGTTAGCATCTGCGCAGTCTTTCAGGATATATATGTATATATTATCTATAGAGTTCTCGTGGACTTAGCTTCGGTAATAGCTTAATTAGGTTACGATTAATCATTCCCTTTCTTTCAGACATATTTACCATAATGCCGGGGATTAGAAAAAGTCAGTCTGTGTTAGCTCTACTGACACTCACTGACACATAATTCTATTTTACTTTACGTTTTCAGAATCCACTGGGGATTAGGATTCAGAAGGAGGGGGGGGAGCCACCCAATTGCGCTACTCCCTCTACCAGAGTGATGTTGAACCATTACTCTGGTTAAAGCCAACACCACTCAACTAAAGATGACTTGCCCCCTCTCTACTAGTATTTTTCCTCTACCCACTAATAAAGAGCATGCCCCCNATCAGTCTCCTGGAGCATTTTCTGTAAAATATTTTAATACATGCAACAATTTTTAATTCTTCCCTGTCGAAAGGGTTTTTACGGTGACTATGCTGCTTTTTCCCTTTTTCTTCTAAGTATAATAGTTTAGCTATAAGTACACTTAGGGAGGTTTTCTCGGCCAAAATCTGCCCATGGCAGTCCAATCCCTATCTGCCACGAAGCATGTCTCCTTGCATGATTTTCCTTTCCTTGTAGGCATATGGGGCTTAGTCCTAAGACGCACTAAACTTCCGTCCCTACTGCGGGCTCACATAACACTTAGTTTAAGAGTAGGTTAGAAAAAAATAACCCACAGTAAAATATTCGCGACTCTCGGCTTGTGAGTGGACAGCAACGGACGTGGAGGAGCAGCCATGCCTCTCCATCAACGCGCACTTGCAACCAGGCAGCGGTTGGGGAAAATTGCCGCTCCCCTTCTGGCCTAACCTTGCTACCCTTCAGCTAGCTCGGTCAGCTACCGCTGTCTTAGGCTTGGTAGGCACACAAGTTGATGATGGAGTCAACAGGTAAGGAACACAGGAGAGAGGTGACTCCTGTCTTTCCTTCATCGACTACCACGAGAGTAGCTAGAAATGGGGAATTCTAAGACAGCATCTTGACAGGGAGCCCAGGAGCCAGAAGCTTGGTAAGAAAATGACAAACTTCATGCGTTTGCCTTCCTCTTAGACGGCGGCCATATTGGCAGCCAGTGCCAAAATCTGCCACAACTTACCAAAATTCCAAAAATTTCCAATATTTTGGCAAATTTTTTTTTAAAATTAATTTCCAAAAAATTATTTTTTTACAAAATTCATTTTCAAAAATTAATTTTTCAAAATTAGTGTTTTTAAAAGATTTATTTAATATTTCAAAATTAGTGTTTTTAAAAGATTTATTTAATATTTCAAAAGTGTAATTTAATATTTTAAAAGTTTAAAAAAATTTCTTAACATTTAAAAAGTTCCAAAAAATGATTTTTTTCTCGCGCATTCCCTGGCGGCTATGTTTGTTCATGGCTCCCTAAGCCAACGCCAAGGAGGTGGCCATGTTGGTTGTGGCTCCCAAAGACACAGCCCAGTCATTATGTCACGCTCTGGCATTCAAGAGGGGTGGTTCCGTGGTGATGCAATGAATAGAGCACAACTCCATGCTGATGCATTCATACACCGACAGAGATGCCTGCCAGGACATAGCCTCGGGCTACGGGACTTCACGCTCTTGCATTCCATAGCAAGGGGAGGTTGGTGCCATGATGATGCAATGGGTAGAGCGCAACTTCATGCTCTCGCATTCACAGGGGGAGGGCATGCGTGTCCCAAGAGAGACACCTTAGATGGCAAGTTAAATGTAACACTCTTGCATTCCATTTCAATGGGGGCCGCATTAGCATAGTGGATAGAGTAGATGTTAAAATTTCGCGCTCCTGCATTAACAGGGGAGGGCAGACGTGTCCCAAGAGAGACGCCTGCCTCGGACTATGGGACTTCACGCTTTTGCATTCCATAGCAAGGGGGGTGGTGCTGCAGTGACACAATGGGTAGAGTGCAACTTCATGCTCTCGCATTCACAGGGGAGGGCAGGCGTGTCCCAAGAGAAACGCCTTAGATGACAAGTTAAATGTCATGCTCTAGCATTCCATTTCTCGGGGAGGGGGCCCGCAGTAGTGTAGTGGATATAGTGCAGAACTTCGCGCTCCCACATTCACAGGGGAGGACAGACGTGTCCCAAGAGAGAGACGCCTGCCATGACATATATACCCTTAGGGAGACTCCTTACAGTAACGCGCCCACCATGAGAGGGTGCCGCAGTGATGCAGTGGATAGAGCACAGTGGCTCAGTGAGAGAGAGAGAGAGAGAGATGCCAGCTTTGAAAAATATGCTAAAGCCTTGCACATGTTTAAATTATAACCTCACCCCCAAACTGCCCCCGGCCCTGGCCCTTGCTTCGTTGAGAGAGAGAAAAAATTATATATATACACATATATATGTCTTACCATCACACACACACACTCTCCCCTCTCCCTCCTTGGAGCAGCAGCAGCAACATACTTACATACACGTGCGCTCGCGTCCACATCCAAGAGCGAAGTGGCAGACCGCATCACACACACACACTTTACATAACAGAGATCACCCAGGGTCAAACAAAACTCACATAAATATTACCGATTAACCGATTCGCATATCAGTTCAATGGAGATCGTGCCACAGGCAACCAAGCTTCCTGTCTGCATCAGTGACGTCGACGAAGATGAAACTAATGTTTTTAAATTACGACATGGGAAGTTATTATCGGACACCGTACGAGGGATCATAGCGGGACCAAGCAATTGCGGGAAGACTTGTGTTCTTGTTAGTCTTCTGGAAGAACCCAATGGTCTGCGTTTAGAAAACGTGTACCTATACTCGAAATCTCTTCATCAGCCAAAGTACTTACGACTATCGCAAATACTACAAGCCGTTGCCGGCCTCCGTTAGGACCAGGCGGGTGCTGCATAAGTTATAATGGGGCGAATCAATGTCTGATATAATCGTATCCCATTTTTCTGTGACAAACCAGAGCCATGAGCTAAAAGAAGATATAAGGCTGACATGCACGCATAAGCTACATTTCTCTTAACTTCAACATGGCGGCACCATGTCAGCCTTTTATCCATAATAAGGCAGAGGTTTTTCACCTCATCTTTAAATGCAATATCCTCCCCAAACAGAGTAAGATGTAGCAGATTGGGAGAAATATTCCGGCGAGTGAAAACTACAGCCTCGCATTTTCCCACATTTACTTTAATTCGCCACAGGCAGAAATAATTCTCAAGCTTATTGAGCTGTGCCTGTGCGCACTGAATGGCAACTTCAGGTTTGCGAGATCGCGTGTTAATTACTGTCTCATCTAATTACTGTGGCATCTCAGGCCGGCACCACAAACGTATTGTCTACCAATATGGAGGCCCAGCTGCACAAACTGTCCGATGACGTACTTAAACTGAACGTGTTAGGGGCTAGGATATCAACCATGGAGAAGAAAATCACCGACATGGGGGAGCAAGGTAGCGCGAGAGTTCTAGTAGGCCTCACAGCGTTACTGGACGGGCACCTTAATGTAAAGACCGAGTGCGTGGTACCCCCGAAGCTGGAATCAAACCTCGTCGCCATGGAAGGCCATCTGTTCGCCAACACGAACGTAGTGTACACTAAGCTGGACGCTCAGCTGAGCAACGTATCTGGCGATGTAGGGAAACTCGGCACATTAGGCGATGCGTTTGCAGTTATGGATAAGAAAATTAACGATGTAGGCGATCAGGTTAGCGGTCTCGCCGCGAAACTAGACAGTCTCCTTAATGCCAAAGCCTCGAACTACGTGGGCGAGCGAGTTAGAGTTCTTGCCACGAAACTAGGCAGTCACTTTAATGACACGACCGTGCTGGAAATTATAAGTAAGAAGTTAGACGCGAACCTCGGTGCCATCAGTACGATGTCCCTCACCACCACGAAACATTTTCAGACTTTAACCAATAACATGCAAAGTGTAGTAGCAAGCAAGCTGCCTGCTGTGGAAGCACAACTGGTAGATTTAGGCGATCGTGTCGACTACAGGTCCCTTACGACCCTTGCTGCAACATTGAGAGATAATCTGCTTATAGCGACCGAGAGCGCCGACAAGCTGAGTGGTGTGGACTCCAAGCTCACAGCAGTCAAGACAAAGCTCGAACAGTTCGACATTAAGAGGTTTACAATCCTGTCCGCGAAACTAGACGACAGCTGGAGAGCGTAGGCATCTTAGAGACGAATCTCACGAAGATATTGGAAGGGATGACGAATAAACTTAGTATTAATCTGCTCGAAGAACTCGACATCCGAAATCAAACTTTGAGTACAGGACTTGCAGATATAGAGGAACTTATCTGCCACAGGATTGTTCGTAACTTAAACGACTTGTGCACGGACGACGAGAAATGGTCGCATTGCTTCAGAAACTTAATACTTTCGAAGATAAAATAGTCAATTTGATTGCACATAAAGCCATTGTCTAATAAATATATATAGTATGAACAAGCCACTATAAATTTTAGTATAATGTCTGCCACTGTCGAAGATTTACACCGCGCCATTGCAAGCGTTCGCGATAAGTACTTACAAGCCAAGCGCGCTCGAATGGAGCGCGAAGCAGTATTGGAAGAAGCCTTCCGCCCGATCACATCCCGGCTGGATACTTTAAAAGAGCAACCTGTTCGCCCTGTCGGTAGTGTGAAGACCGACCCGGGCGTCGAACTAAAGCCACTTCTGGAGGGCTATGGCGAAGATGATGATGTATCTTTGGCCGAATTGAAGCGTAAAAAAAAGGTAGGTTCCTGCCCAGGCACTGTTCGTAATTATGTCACTTCCTATACAACTCGTTTTAACGATGTGATTTACGGCGTATATAGGCGGAACAAAAAATGTTATTTCGGGAACAAGCATATTTATTTTCTACCCAACGATTACATACAGATTGACAATGAAACCATACACTCAGCTCCAGGCCTCTATGAGCTGTTATTCAAATTCAGACCTGGCGAGTTTTCACGAGAAGCCCTACACCAATACCAAAAATTACTTAAACTCACGAGCGCGCATTTAACCGATAATGATGTAACTACCAATACATGTAAGGGCGAGACCCACCCAAAATTCGACATTATTGCCGAGTTGTTTCCCGACGTAATCCTAGCCAGTGGTTCGGGACTGACTTAGAAGCTTGATGGGGGCAGCCAGCTCAAGTATGTGTACTGGAATGATATATAAATGAACTCATATCACGACTTTGACAACTTATGGCATCTCAAGAAGCAGGTAATCATTCACACACGAATGAGATAGTAAATATCGTGGAGGAACTGCGCGAAGGTGGATACGTCGATGCTACACCACTGTGGAATACAGGGTGGCTTATAGGGTTGGAATTAATACCTCCAAGCACAGACTATAAGGTACCTGAAGGTTGAGGGTATTTCAATAATGTAGTATTTTGGTATTTCATTTTTAAGGATGGATATATTGTCTCGAGTTATAAAAAAACATACAGAAACACTTTCGAGGTGTGGTACTCTATTTTGGCTACTCGTATTAACTGTGGACGATTTTTGGTGGAGGGGGGGCCTTCTCTGGGCGGCGACTTGATACTTAACTCTGCTGGTATGATGTCAGCTGTGGATGAGCTCCGGCGATGTGGGCGGCATTGGAAAAGGCCTGCGTATGTTGTCGTCTCCCCTGGACTGCTCTACTGACGTGGCCAAAGGTCTGATTCCCCCCACCCTGGCCACCCTCGGTGCGGCTGACCTCTCTCTGCGTGGCAATATTCAACTGATCTCCTCGATGGTCTACTGATTACTGATCTGACTCTCGAACTAACCTCTCGGCTCGGTAATAAAGAACTCAATACGCACCTTCCCGCAAAGAGGCTTATATGCTCTCTAGCTTCCCTCCCTAATTGTTGGCACGTGTCGCCTT